>VZTD01001019.1:1392663-1462360 GCA_013397725.1 Rhagologus leucostigma
AAAAACAAAAACAAAAACAAAAACAAAAAAAAAAAAAAAAAAAAAAAAAAAAAAAAAAAAAAACCACCAAAACCACAAATGAGGATATTGAAGTTTCTATTAATTGGGGGTTTTTTCTTTTTTTCCACTTCTTAATCTGTTCACAGATTATCTGTGAAACTTTAATCTTAGAAGTCTTCAAGCTGTGCAAGTTTTTTCCTGTTGTGATGTCAGAACTGATGAGATCTGATTGTTACAAAGATCCACTGAGGAGTTCAGCACTAATTGTTAGAAGATGTCCATGCTTAAAAAAATTAGGCCAGTGATTGTTACCACGCTGTTAATTTCATGTACTGTGAATGATGCCTTAGGTTTTAACTTAGTATTTTTCAAATCCTGTATTGACTGGTGTGTAACTCTGAGGTTTCTTGTAGCTCATTAGCTGCTCTCTTAGGCCAGATAGACACAACAAAGCTTCTCTGAGCTTGCTATTCAAGGACACTCATATTGTCCTAGGCCCAAAAGATGTAAACCTGGGCACCTAGAGAGGTGGAGAAAGTGAAGAAATTACATCATTAGCTAAAGTTTTAATTGGTGAATTTATGCTGATATGCAAATGGACCAAACCTATAAAACTGTGAAAAATTCGTGATTTTTCGTCCATCTTGGGGTCCATTTCGGAAGTAGCCTTTGGCTCCCCAGGGTGTACCTTTGAAGGCCTTTCAAATAAATATTTACCTTTATTCCCTTACTCTTGTCTGGTCTCTGTTTCTAGGTAGCAACCCAAGGCATCATTCAGAGCGTGTTTTAATTGTGAGAATCAGGTGTACTTTCTTGATGAAAAATATATTGAGGAGCTGTAGTTTTTCTTGGTGTTGCAAAATCTTCTGAGCTGTAAGTGAAACCATTAAGAGCGGGAAGGGTTAATTGTATGGGAAGCCTCGTATTCGAATACTTCTCATATACAAAATATATGTCATGCTAGAAAATATTCTATTGTCAATCCAAATAGAACACAAACTAAAATGAGATAATTGGGAAGGTGCCCATAAAGTCAGCCTGAATATATTATCACAAGTATATGTGAGATAATATTTGTTTTAAAAAGATTCTATGGCACTGTAAACTCAGTCTCATTAGAGACTGCATTTAAAAGGCTTATAAAGTTACTCATTAATGTTATCTTGTTGTATCTCCACAGCTTTTTCATTAAAGAAAATTCAGCAGAAAGCATTTTCTCCTGATAGCAGGAACCAATTTGCAATAAATGTTCTGGAAACCACTAGGGAAGCCATTACTGAGGTCTAATAAAAACAGACAAGCGTAACTTGTTCTATATTTTTGTTTCAATCACATACAGATGAGACCCCGCTCTCCACACCAACCGCAAGAGACAGCCTTGACAAACTTTCTCTAACTGGGCATGGGCAACCACTACCTCCGGGTTTTCCATCTCCTTTTCTATTCCCTGATGGATTGTCCTCCATAGAGACCCTTCTGACTAACATCCAGGTAGGCCTTTTTGTAGATCAGCTTAAAGGGATGGAGAGGAGCCAGTTGCAGATTTGTCTAAATTAATAAAACCATTCTAGCTTAATCGGTTCATAAGATTATTTGGATCAACTAATTTACTGAAACTTTCTAGTAATTTAGGTTTTAAAGGAACCACAGCAAACAAATGAATTTAGAAGCTGTCAGATACAGTACGTAAAAATACAGATTGTATATTAAACCACAGCAGCAAATTCAATGTAAATTACATTGGTGTGTTTAATAACATTTGTCTTCAATGCTCTTTTTATTACAGGCTAATGAAATGTATCTTACTGTTTAACTTTATCTCATTTACTAAACAGAGAAAGAGTCCTTTAATAAATAGTTATTTCAAATTGCTAGAGTGGCATGGTGGAAATGATATTTAAAGCTATTTGAAATGTGTCTCCCATAAAACCATTTACAAAAAGCACTTGTTTTATAAATAAGTTCATTTCACTTAAAGTACTGTCTTCAAAGAATAGACTTCAAACAGTATTATCAAATTTTATACAGATTTCCTATTTGGTAATCACGAGATCTGTTGTGTGTACAGTAGAGCCATGTTCAAATATTATTTATAGTATACAGTACGTATAGCTTGAAGCCAAGTTGTTAGTGTTTCATACTAGAATTAAGAAATTTTTTTTGTCCACAAATTCAGTGATCTTGTGTTCCTCATATGCAGATTTTGCAACAATATGGTTATATGTTGCATGCAGAAGCAGAATGATAGTGCCAGAAATAATACAGCCGTATTGCATATTCCAGATAAGCCTTGTCTGGGCAGCTACCAACTTCTAATTTGTCACCATATATTTCCTGCTCATTCCTGCAAACACATAAAATCAATTGTATTCTATCCAGCAAAGGATATGACAGAGTAGGGCCAGATCCTGCTCCCTTTTCTGTCTGAAGCAATCTCATTAAAGTTTATGGCACTTCAGAATTGTTTTATGAAAAGTATATGAGCCATTCATTAGTTGTGTTTTGAGGTCTAATAATGGAAAAAAACTGCTATTTAAGAATTAAATATTACTATCTCTGCCTGGTCTGAAAGAGCATATTTATGATTCCCTTTTTCAATTCTGGGACTTAGCATCTTAAATATTTAAACCATGAACCAAGGTAATTTGATAACAGCATTCTTGTAACAATATGTCTGCTGCAATCTGTAAAGACTGTATTTTTTTCTTAAGGCAGAAATACAGTTAGTAATGTTTTAGCTATGCATACATGTACAGAAAAGTTCTTAGTAATTTTTTTGACAAATGTCTGCACTCAATGTCTCTAGAGAGCAACCTAATGAGCAAAGCATTCAGCATCAACAGGTTAGCTAATCTCGTGATTGAATATGAGAGTGCTGCACTACTTCAGGATAAATGACCAGGATTAATTTGCCAAGAATGCATTCAGTTTTGTTTTACAGAAAATGTGAATGTGAAATTCAGTCATTACTTTTTTTTAATGCTCTAATCTTACCTGGAATGAGAAGATAAAATAAAAGGCAACATCATAAACAAACCAGAACCTTTTTTATGCCTTCTCTCATTGTGCTTTTGTACATCATGCTCCTTACCTCGAGATTCCATATCATGACAAATCATCTATTAGGGAAGAGTGGTGGGACATAAGTCCTTTTGGATTTTTTCAGTATGTCTCCACATCAGAATACATGTTTTTGACAGATTTCTAGGAATCCTTTCATAATGGTATATGAAAGGCATTTCTCCCCCCTCCCCCTGTCCAGATTTAATTTTTATCAGGACAACATTAGAAAGCTGCTTCATCAAGTGAAAAATAAATAAAATTAGTTGATTTTCCCATCTGTGTAGGAAAAGTTGACTTTAACAGCAGTAGAATATATTACAATATCATATGGACAATAGTGGCAATTTCATTAATCAATGCCTCTTAAAATGGTTTCCATATTTAGCTGCTATTGCAATGAGAGGGGGCTACCCCATGCCCACAAATGAGTTAGATACTGTGATGCTGACACTTCCCAAACAGAGTTTTAGATATTTGACTACAAGTTCAAATTTGTTGATGGCATCTGTGGAAAGAGGCAGTTCTGTACCATGGTCCGATTGCACTGTAATTTGTGACTTTGCTAGGAAATGCATAAGTAGTACCTGAAACCCATGATGCATTTATTACCTGAATTAGAAGGACTCTTTTCACTGAGTAAATAGCTCCTTGCTGTCCTTTGGACCTGATGAATTTTGCATCCCTTTCAGGAGAGATGTGGTTTCCATGGGGAGGTGGACCAGTGTGATACCTCACTGTTCTGTTGTTGCATCAGTGGAACAGGTCTAACTTCCTCTAAAAGATCATCTGGCCTACAGTCCATTCCCTGCCTTAAGTACTAAGGTGCTTTTGAAAGAGAAGATAGCAGAAATCTAGCCAATGGCATCATGAGTGGATTTGCTAAACACTGCTCTTTTTTCCCCAGGGTCATTCATGCTGAAAATAGGGAGGTGTCCTTTCACTGAAAGGGTATATGTCTGCTTGTGAAATGCAAATGTACATTTTTTGTTAGGTAATGGGTCTGGGAAGCATCCACAACATGCCACATGTGGTGCCGGAGGTAGCCTACATTTTAGGGATATGTTCATCACAGGAGTATATAGGCAAGGAGCTTCTGGCTACACCAGTGTGCATGGACTTGACGGTCTCTGCCATGATCTCCTTCTGTATATTCAGTTGTGTGAGGTGCCCGATCCAAAGGATCTGAATAATATAGGCTCTGAGGCCTCCAAAAAAGCTTGTAGAGACTGTCCTGGTTTAAAATGGAACAGGATTAGGGTGTCGTGTGGGCACTAGGAGCTCTAATTTTGACCTTTGCCAAGGTGAGAAGGATCCTAAACCTTGTCATTGGAACAGTGCTTTTTGGGAATGAGAGCAAAAATTTCTAAACACTTTTGTAACTTGAAAACAAATGTGCTGTAAGTCCTGGAGACGCTGATGAACTCAGGTGAATTTGTTGCCTAACTGTAATTCTGTTGTAGAAGTCTGAGTCATCCTTTAGAATTGACCTCTGAACACAAGTGAGTCTGTTTCTTCCATCCATACTACAGTTAAATGTATAGCCCCGATCATGAATTCATAATTTTAGGCAAATATTAAACAAGCCTATTTGCTTCTGCTGTCACCAGTATGTCTTTCTGTATACCATATATATGGGGTTTTTTTACTTCTTCATAAATACTTCTTTAAGCGAAATACAATGTTTAATTATTTGTACACTTAAGAGGAGATAATAGCAGTATGCAATACCCAGAATAAACATGTTGTTCTTTCTGAGGACTGCTGAAATACAAACAATAAACTATAAAAGAATATAATTAAGCAAATGCACACATTAAAAAAAGGAATAAGATTGGAAACATGTTTTTTTATTTGGAGTTATATCTGCACATCTAAAAGGAAGAGAGAATAAATTTCCCCAGAGAACTTAAATCAAGTGATATGTCTGTTTTTTCCCAAAGTGTATTTGTAGATTTCTTCTGGATTAAATGCTGGAAATGTATGTGCAGTTGCAGGGAGGATGAAAGGTGAGGGAAAGTGAGTCACAGCGAAATGCTGTGTGTGTGATAGTGAGAAGGCTAACGATGTCCCTGTACCCCTCACATAAGTTTACCTTTTTGAGTCATGGCCTGATTATGCCAAAGTATGTTACAGCCGTGGGCTTTCATGATACTACAATATTCTTGGGTAATAGTAATGTTCTTTTAAGCTTTTAGAGTCTGAATCTTTGCTGTCCTTGAGCTGAATTTCCACTAATATCTAAGGGGTTATATAGTTGCACCATGGTAGATGTATTCTTCTATCAAAACTGTATTGTATTGACATATTTTTGTTGCTAAATATTTTTGAAGAGATTTCTAAAATAATTTGCAAGTACCCAAGTGATATTAATTAAAGCACTGCATGGTTACAAACTAAATTCCCCTCTGAAAACAAAGAAAGCTACTGGCTTTATTGCTGTGAGTGTCCTGCACTGTTACCATCTATGACTAAATACTAAGAGAAAAATACTGCAAACAGTGGATAAACTAAAAAATCACAGTTTTACTTCATTAAAAGTAAATTTATTTTATTTATCTTCTGCTAAAATTCAAGAGAATTATTTTATTTTTCACAGAAAGTAGTAATGGAAAAATATCATTTATACTTTTGTAATATGCCTTTATCTGTGACAAAGTATTCAATCTGACATATTAAAAAAAATGTCTTTCAGAAGTCATCTCTAGAGATATTCTAATATGTTGTCTTGCTCATAGTACTTAGTCACTAGTCAGTTATAAATAGCAGATATTCAAAAATTAACATGTGAAGTTAACTAGAATTGTATGTATATATATATTTTTTTTTGGTAGAGCCTTTCACTAGATACTTTTAATGATGAGAGCATATAAATTACATATATTTTCCTGACTAAAAGGGAAGCAATGTTATCTGAAAGTGTTTTCACCATGAATGGCTAATACCGCAGAAAGAAGCCCCTGAGCTCCAACCCTCTGGAAGCTGGGAGGTTTGACTAGGAAAGCTACCTGGTGTGCATGCCCCGATCTTCTAGTCTGCCTTTTTACCTCAGTGTGGGCAATTGTTGGAAACAGGATATGATCTTCTAGATAGACTGTCAAACTAATTAGCAAGGCCATTTTGAAGTCACATATAAATGTATAGCAAACTAAATTCTGTTATTTGGAACACGCACTTATAGATGCAGCTAGAAAGAGAAGGAGCTTCTGTATACCTTCCCCTCCACCCCTTTCAAAGTAGGCAACACATTATTTGCATAATTTAAAAATAGTGATGAGTAATACTGATTTTAAGACTGAATTGAGGTTTGATATATGTTTAGTTTCTGTAGGATCATGAGGCTGCCTTTACATGAGGGTGTTTTCAGATCAGAGAATGGGAAGAAACTCATATATCAACTTAGCCTTGTGTTTGGGACAGTTCTAAAGGATTTTTCAGTGGAAAATACTAAAACAAGTACAGTAAAGAAAACAAACCAAATCAGAATGGTCTATAAATCTTCGGGGAATAAAATGTCCATTTTTGACATTTACATTGAAATAAAAATTAAGAATGACACTGAGAAGAATGGCCTGCCATGCTTAAAGCCGGGCTCCAGATAGAGCCATACTGTATTAAAAACAATTCTGGAACCTGAGCATGTTCTTTGCAATTATCGTTATCCAGCCTCCATAACATCTGACCTTCCCTAAAGAGAAATACTTTCTTTTTGTTAATGTCCTGTGTTGCACTGCATTTCCCATTGTCATTGGCAGCATATTGATTTAATATCAGGTTAGAGGATTAGCCATAGCACATACAAGTTGGACATACTGTATTTTGTATAATCTTCTACAGCTGATCCACTGGGAGAATTAATAGAATTTCATGCAGCTCTGAAATTGCTATTCCTGTTCCAGGGGGCACTGATGATTTTTTAGATGTTGTACGTTTTTAGTTTTTCTCAGCCCTTTCTGCACTGAATAAAAGGAGATATTGAATGTTTCCAGTATTTTTGCATTAGACCTGTCATTGGCAGCAACAGCACTTTTGATATGCATCAGTTTGGCTCTAGTGCAGATTTTTTTTCACACTAGATGCCTACTGATGTGCACTGATTTAACTTCTAAAAATGAAACTTAATTTTGTGTAGCTTATAAGTAGTCCCTAGTGGATCTTGGCTCCAAAAAGCTAATATTTTTCAGACATAATCAGCAGCAATAGGTAATGTATTACCATTAGCTATGTTAGCAAGTATAAAAAAAAGGAAGGGCTGGGGGAGGAAGTGTGGTGCAGAAATTCAATAGAAAATGTAATATTCTTTTAGCAGCTTCGTACTTTGCAGCAATTCTTAATATAAAATTACACACATCAGTGTTACACTCTAGTGTTATTCTCCATGTTTATTCATAATGATTGTTTCATATTTAAAGAACACCAAAATATTGTGTTTTGTCAGCCAAGGACAATAATAGTTTAATAGTAATTTATTTTAAACTGCTACTGATAATACAACCAATCAACACATTAAGTGATGCCAACATTGGCATCTTGCTAAATAATCTCTAGGCTTTGCACCGAGAGTACATCTTTCAAAGATAAGTCAACGAGAGCAATCAGAGCAGAAAATTAGAATTTGGTATCTTAGAATTAAAATACAGCTAAACCAAAGTTTTAATTGGGGTGATCTAAAAGGGCACTTGATGTAATGATCTCTTTCATTTGTTACTAATTGTTTGTTCCTGATGAAGAAGAAACATGTACATGAATGTAGTTGAATTGAGTAAAGATGGCAGTTGCTTTAGCAGCTTGATTTTATTGTTAAACAAGATGGATTTTAAGAATTTGGGAAGACAGTGTTTGCAGCTTTAAACTTACTAGACAATACACTTTCCATCAACAAATACTTTTCTTGTAATTTCTCTTGATCTGGTTTATTTATGATTTGGATGAATCACATGTTCCAGTAAGTGATGAATAGGAGGAGATTAAAACACTCTAGAGTTAAAGCATAAGCCAAAAGCAGGTATTGATAAACAACTCCTACTTCAGTTTCTTACTAATTCAAATGCACCAAATGTAGGAGAATATGGCCATGGAAAAGGAACAGAATTCAAATTAATAATAACTTCTAAAAAATAGACTGTAAACACTTTCCAAATATTTCAAATTGTATTTTGCTTTGCATATGTATGTAGAGCTTTATATGCAGCTTTCTTTGTTTTTCTTTAATAGTCATTCAGGTTTATTTAACATTCAAGCCAAAATACCTTTGTGATTTAGTTATTTTACAATAGCAAAAGAAAACTGCTAAAACTTTAAACATTTTGTGAGGACATTTGTTGTGTTACCATTGTTACCATTTTTCCAAACATGGTACTTATGTAGTGTATGTCATTTTGCTAAACATTTGGGCCTTGCAGTCAGAAGGTTTTGAGTTCTTTTAGCTTCTCTGGACTTCAATAGATTGAAGTCTTACAGAACTGCAGAGCATTAAGCTCTGAACAAGACAAGACTTGAGGCAACAATTGATTTAAGGAGGAGGATGAGGAGTACTGAAAATAACAGGCTCTGAAAACAGTACTAAAAGAGGAGTTTGAAGGATACAAATTTTACAGCAATCATTGACACTGGGAAGACTAGTGGGATAAATGTGCAGACTCACACTCACAAAAAGTACTTTTTCTATTTGTCAAGTATCATTACACGTGCTACTTTTTCCATTCTTTTTTTTGGAGATATTTAATTTTAAGAAATTTTGAAAAAACATGCAACCCAGAATCCAATTTAGGAAGTGTGGCTGAGGGGTGAGGAAGCTTATTTGGGAGTGGGGCATCATGGCTTTATGTCTGTAGTGCTCAAACTAGGTCTTGAGTGTGAACCTTTTATCTGTTAGCTGAATGTTTCCCTAGCAGAGCCATTGGGGAGTACTGTTCTGTCTCTCTTGTTGGCGTTGTTTTGCTTTATATCAGTAATTAAATCTCTGTTGGGTCAAATTATCTCTATGGTTAAGTTATCAGGAGTCTTGCCTAGGATATAGGAGAGTTAGTTTCATATCCATGGAGGCTCATATATGAATATCCATGCTTAATTATCTACTTTATTATGATAGCTTTAGTAGGAGAGATTCGGGTGTAGACCCAAGAGCCTGATGGCCAGGCTTTTGGAAAATGGAAAAGGACATTTGCATGTTCATTTATTTCAATTCCATTTCTCCTTCTGTTTTGATGCTCTGTGTCAGTGTCCTAACTATCTAGTTATTATTATTAATAATACACTATTAGCTGTGCCAGGATCATCCTATTTCCTTTCGAAAGAAGAAGGAAGTTTGAAGTTGGAATTCTCAAAAGAACTTTAGAATAATCTGAATTGTTATTTCCTGATACACTAACAACAGAAAAAAAGGTAGAGTTTGTATCAACCATCTCAGGTCAAGAAATCGAGAGATGATTGTGTTTTGTTTTTCTGCTGTGAGATAATAATCATACAAAATCAGGGAACAGACTTGTTAAAACAGAGATATCTTCCTGCTTTGTGACTGTCCTTTGCTTAATATCCCAATATAGCTATAGTCCATGGAAACTCTGTGATATATGTAACTATTTGAAATTAATAGTATTAACAAGGATGAGGAGCAAAATGGCAAGACTTTAAAAGAGACTTTCTCCCTTAGCTGATTTCCACTGTCTTGAGTTGGACTAGAGATTGAATTCTATGTATGATGTGACTGTGACACTGACAATTTTTCAGTTTTCTTAAAAGCAGTAAAGCTATTCCTATACATTTTTCACATTAGCTATATGCACAGTCAGAGATGAGTTTGTATTTTCTGGGAAAACCTGACTCCCAGCTTTTTACAGATTTTTGTCGACTTG
Organism: Rhagologus leucostigma; assembly: GCA_013397725.1. Lineage (NCBI taxonomy): Eukaryota > Metazoa > Chordata > Aves > Passeriformes > Rhagologus > Rhagologus leucostigma. The sequence goes on from VZTD01001019.1 coordinate 1,402,578, forward strand.
TTAAAGTTAATTCCAGTTAAAAATTGCTGTTGATAATAGGTAACTTTGATCCTGTGACAGAATTATTTTATTTCTAAAATCTCACGTGACTGTCGAGGAAAAATAACAGTAGTTAGTTATTACATCAATTGTTCTAACATTCTCCAAATATTATCCAACTTTATCTCTGAACAGGGTCTACTAAAGGTTGCTATAGACAATGCCAGAGCTCAAGAGAAACAGGTCCAGCTGGAAAAAACAGAGCTGAAGATGGAACTCTTCAGGGAACGTGAACTGAGGGAAACACTTGAAAAACAGTTGGCTGTGGAGCAGAAGAACAGAGGTATCTTGCTTAAGCAGACATAAACACCTTGTAATTTATTTCCTCAGGAAAACATTTTCTATCAAACACCTGTGTTTGTTCAAAATTTTACCTCCCTTAAATCATGTCTCAGCTGACTGCAATGAAGGATGTTTTATAACGTGCCTAATTTTGTATAGGATCTTCACGAGGCTTGGAGCAAGGACCCTCCTTTTTCTCGACATTTTTCTTGAATATTGTAACATCAGTAATACAAAAGCAATTATAAATACCTTAGGTGCTGTTACAGACAGTGCAGGTTGTGATCATTAGGAAAAGGGACAGCTACTTAATACAAAGACAATTTGCATCAAATTTAAGAATCTGCAAGTTTTTAGGAACTCTGCTCTGTTCTTATAGTGCATATTTAGGCAAACTATGTAATAAATATAAAGATAATGGTAATATATTAGCTCTTTTTAATGCATAGTAAATAAAATACATGTTCGTAGAAGTAACAGTTAAGGTTCTTCTTGATGAAGCAGAGGCATTAGTAGCATTTGCAGTGTTAACGTCAGCCACTTGGAAGCCTGTACATGTTAGAGATTTTTAAATAATTACATTGCTAGTGAAGGTGAGGCAGTTTGCAGTGATTTGCACTAACTATTTGCATTACGGGCATGTTTCGATCTTTCTTTATGCGTCCATTTCTCTGTCTCTGTGTGTCTCACCCTTTAATAGTGCCTGATTAGTTTGCAAGGACAGTTAACCTCTGGGACTCACTTGCTGTTTAACTCAGACCATGACAAGTCAGATGTGTATTTTTGCGGGGCTAGAGTTACAAGTCTCTTCTTGTCCAGTTTAATTTTCTAGAAACCACCTAAACTGAGAATCCCAAGAACAACTGGATTCACAACCAATGTCATTATGCCTTAAACTAACATGCTAGCAGTAAGGACACAATGTAATCCTGTTTCATGCCTTGAAAGGGTAGGAATTAAAGGGTAGGAATATCACATCAATAATTACCCTTTTTTTTAGCTTTTGAGAATACATTTTGAAAGACAATTGCTGTTAACAATTATCACACCTGTGCAATGAATCATCCCTTTGTCCACAACTGGTCTATTCTGCTCAATACAAATATGTTACTTACACTTCTAAAATAGTTTGGTAAAAGAGTAATTTGGTTAGTCTTCACATCTTTCTCACAACTGCTCAAATATATCTTCCCTTTTAGAGTTGTGCAGTCACATGCACAAGAGAAAAAGTTTAGGGGGAAACCCATCTGACCTTACTTTAGTTTTGCCCTCTAAAAATTAAGCATCTAATTTTAATGAATAGAAGTTTGCTTTCTGAACAATAAAGAAAGGAACTTGTATAGCCTGTTCTCAGACAGGTAGGTGGCGTCAACTGCACTGTGAAGACTTCTTTCTCTTCCTTTTAACTCCAGAAGTCACATGGCTGGCTAGGCTGTGCTAGACACATGTGTTTTGAGCAGTTAAAATTAAGCAAAATGATTTTCACTCAAAGTCGTATGTCAGAAAAAAACATAGGATAGTCCCTTATTTTGTTCAGGTTACTGAAATAATTGGCAATATTATTTTCAGCATGATGCATTACCTGCTTTTGTATATGTCTCTCTAATGATGATCTTGCATTGGGTAAAGAGTCAGACCAAAGAGGAATGGGTTTGAACACTTAATGGTGGTATGCAGCAAAGCAAATATAATGAGGATGACTATCTCTGCTGGTGGATACTTCTTTATAAAAGAAAGAAAAATGATGGATTGTTTTTTAAAATTAATAGATCGAAGTAAGAGAGAAAAAATAAGGCCAGGTTGTAATTATTGTGAAAATTTATTCTTCAATTAAAGGCAGAAAAATGCATAGGAACCTTTACCTACTATTAGTTTTCCAGATAGCAAGTGTCATGTCTAAAGAAAGTTTCACATGTCTTAATGGAAGCATGAGCAAGAAGAGAGAAATGTACCAGAATCCCTGCTAAGTGAAGAGATACTGTATGAAAATACTGAAATACACTTAAAAGCTACAGCATAGAAACACAAGCCACTGTGTCACATACAGATCAAACCCTTTATGTGAAGGGGATCTTTAGCATTAGGCAACATCTATCTATCTTTTGCTTATCATGTTAATACAAGTGAAATACAATATTCTTTAGTGGCTATATATGAGTATTTTTGCCTTTTTTTGTGGAGCATTGGATTCACTGCTGCTACTGTATGTTTTACAGAGCTGCTTATTTTCTGTACTGTTTCCTTCCTTCTTTTTAAATTTTCCAATTAGCGATTCCTAAGGCTGTAGGATGTGTCTCATCAACTGGTGAAAGTAGGATAATATCTCTTCTGTGAGCAGCGACACAGTAAGGGTTTGCTAATTCTGGCTCTGACTGCTGTAGTCACATCTACAATGTGTCAGCCATGATGACATTTTAATTCAGAAAGCAACATATGTTTCCTTCTCATTTTTTGCAATCACTTTCAAAGTACTTATAATGAAAACATTAAAACCATGCAATGATTCAAAATGTATTTAGTTTAGCCTTTGTATAGATGCTAGATGTTTTTTGATAGTATGAGCTAATTAGCCTGTAAAGTAGTTGGTGTTGTACAAAATGAGAAAGAACCAAAATTCCAAGGTCTTGGATGTAAATTATGTAGTTACTCTGACTACAGGATATGTGCTTATGTTAATTTTGTGCCTGAACAGTTCTGTATAGCAGCACAAAATATACAAGATCATCTAAAAGGTGGTTTTCTTCTTAGCATATAAATTAAAGAGTAATAACAATGACAGTTCCCTTTAAAGGTTTCGTTATTTGCATTTTATGAAAGATACCACCATCACAGTCTACTGTCCCTGGGGAGTATGAACTGGTGGAAGTATATTTTTGTATTTTCCAGCATTCATTGCTAGGCATGTACTATAGGTTGCTTTGGAGTGAGATACAGGGCTAGATAGATCCTGGCATGCAAACCTAACAGTTCCTAGGATCTGGGTTTGGCAAGGATAATTCTTTTGGTGTGTGTAACGAATTCTTCAGTGAGTAGTTTAGTAAGTAATTTTTTAGTTACTGTCAAAATAACAGACTGTCCTGGAAAGCATTATCCAGATGATCTTGGGACAAAAAGCTTTTTACATGCACATCCATGAAAACCCTAAATGTGCTATTTAAGAACAGGTGGGGTATGGTGGGGGAGATAATGCTATGCTTTACAACTTTACATGATTGCTTCAGAGGCCCACTTTGGTTTTAATGGAGTAGAAAAATTGGTTGACATTACCCTTTTCCATCAGGAGCATAACCTGTGGTATGTTCCTTTAGTTAGGGATCCTGCGAGTCTTACCTTTGTGGTTGTAAGTCACTGGTAACGTAGAAAAGAAAATTGTGATAAAGTCCCATCCTAGACTTGCCATCATTTTCCTACAGAGTTTAAGCTGAAGAGACAAGGAAAACATTTTTTCTAAATAAGGACTTTCTATACTTAATTTCGAAATACTCCTTTCTTTACTAATATGTTCCCTCACATTCGACACAGAATAGTAATGTTTACTTGACTGGAGGATCCAGCACCGTAAAGGATTTGCAATGAGTTCTTCAAGGTTAGATGGCTGATGGGACAGGCACCAACAGAAAGCAAAAAAGAGAAAAAGGAAAGACAAAAGGGAAATGTGGAAAAGGAGTAAATATGGGGAAGAGACCAGGCACCAAGAGGTCAGATGGCTTGCAGGAAGCAGATCTTGGAGGGGAGTTAGAAGTCTCAGGGCCTTTCCCCAAGAAATGAAGACCAGAGCAGGGTGGGGGCTGCCCGGCACCCAGGCAGATGGATCCCCCTCTTACGTGAGAAAAGCTTCAGGGAGGCAAGAACTCCATCACTGTGTGTCTATTAACTGTGCTAGGGGAAATAGAAATGGTGGAATTAATTCTGAAAAACCACCTCACTCCAGAGACAGGGGCTTATCTATGTCAGATGATTCCAAAAGTACATTCCATTGCTGGTTTCTGAGGTTTTCTGATTTGCAAATTCACAGATTCTCAGCTGTTTATTTAAAAAAACAAAAAAAAGGTTAAAAAGTCATTGCTTGATACCACCTACCATTTTCAATACTGTCAGATAGAACAGTAGCTCTTAGAATATTCCAGGGTGATTCCAGCAAATTTCAAGTAATTTAAATGGGTATTGTAATTAATCACTTTATATGAACGTTGCAGTTGTAGCATTTCTCAGGACTCTTAATAGGTAATCGTGCAGCCAAGTTTCAGATCCGAACTGGAGTACACTGATGTTATTTTCTTTTCACAGCAATAATTCAGAAAAGGCTAAAGAAGGAAAAGAAGGCAAAGAGGAAATTGCAGGAAGCACTTGAATTTGAGACTAAACGACGAGAGCAAGCAGAACAAACACTGAAACAGGCAGCTTCAACAGATAGTCTCAGAGTCCTAAATGGTAAGAAGCCAGTTTTTTCCTCTGTGTCGTTAACTTTCAATTTAAGTGCCAAAAGAATCTTGTTATATTGAAAATTTATAACATGATGGAAAGGGAAAAGAAAGAAAATCTCCTTTCTTTCCATCATTCAAGTGATACCTCTCTCTTTATTGCTTTGTTCCTTTATATAGTATGTGCAAATAAACTCACTGGAGAGAATGTTCAAACTAGGACAATTTTATATTATTAGCTTGAGAAGTCAATTTTTTTTTCTTCTTTTTTTTCTCTCCCTCTTTATGCTTGAAAAATCTATTGCTCATTAATCTTCCCGGTCTAACAAAAAATTGTCCTGGCCTCCAGTCATTGTTCAACATTAAAAAAACTGACAAAGGTTGATTGTATTGTAATTCAGCATTGGAGTAACAGGTTGTAAAAAGGGCTATAAGAATCACATGAAATATGTGTCAGTCTTACCTTTCTCTGTTTCTAGACTCTCTGACCCCAGAGATAGAAGCTGACCGCAGCGGGGGCAGAACAGATGCTGAAAGGACAATACAAGGTAGGAATTTGCAAAAGGCTATAAATCTAGATCTTGCTATATGAGTTTTTCCTCAGCTTTAGACTGCTATTCAAGCATGTAGCCTACCATCTGGGCCACATCAAAACAAGTTCAAACAAGGTCAAGTTCATCTTGCTTGTTTGTAAGAGAGAATACATTCTGTGCTGATAGATTTTCTTTAAATTAATAGGTCATTTCTGTTTATACAGAGCAACTAAAGAAGAATAATTAATTTGAAGCAGTATCGGGCTGAATCCCAGACATGCTGGATGCAGTTTTTGTGGATATGTGTAGTTTGATTTGAGTTAATAATGTTTTTAAACGTATATTTGAAGCATCTTGAGCCTTTTAACTGTACAAATGGCTAAACCTAATGGGTAACATTCAAGGCATGATGAGAATTTCATAGCTAATAGTCAGTGGCAGTTACTGAAAGGTGTGTTTCAATAAGCTGCTCTGAGCATTAACAGTAAATAAGCTGTTTATTCCCATCTTGGATTTTTCCTTTACCACATCTTATTATTTACATTTTAATAAAACAAATCTTCTGGGTAAATTTATACATGAAATACTAAAGAGAGCCATATTACTTCCCCCGTGAATCGAGATGTACATATACATTGCAAACATCAAGATATTAGTAAAGAGCAAATTTTGAAGATAGTATTTACGTTATAATATCTATTCTTATCAACAGACTAAATCTACCTACATGAATACTAAACAATAAAAATAGCAACTGTTTTCAACTGTAAATGAAGGTGCATTTTTCAGAGGCAAGCCTAAAAGGATTAGCTCCAGTAATCACACTCAATTGCCTTTGTTTAGCATTTCGAAGTCAATCATCCTAACAGTATCATTTGATATCTTCTGTGTGTTATTTAATCACATTTTCTAACTTCCAAGGAGTTGTTACTGGTGTTCCACAAGGAGGCTGTAACAACAGAATAAAAAAGTCAAGAAGCTTTTAATGGATTGAACATATAAACAAATACCAAAAATGCAATAAGTTCTTATGAAAGACAAACACATATATATAAACAAAGACATTTAAAGCAAGTAAGTTATGTCTGCAAAGTCAATAACACAGGAGTTGGAATATGCCAGATTAAATGTTGCCTGGGAATTGAATACGTGTTATGAGGTCTGTTACCCCAGAATCCCGCCTTCCTTCCCATAAAAAGTATATGTTATTCAAAGCACCATTTGACATAATTCATTTGGTAAGAATTCAGCCATTATGTCATTTTGTTGTAATCCAGACATTTTGTTACTTCTTTTGATGCTAAAACAGACTTCTAATTTCTTGGGAGGCCATGCTGCTGCACTGGTTGCTGCAGTACTTGCACTCATTGCAAACATTAATTGCTCCATCTTCAGAGCATTCTTGCAAGGAAGTGAAATTCAGAGTATTCCAATTTGATAGCTGGGAAACAGAGTCAAAGACAGATTAAGATGACATATTACTTAACTGTCAAGTATCAAGGACCTAATTTTTCAGGATACTTTGCATTTTTGGCAAAAGTATTCAGGTGTAGTCAAATCACTGTTCCTGTTGAATTCAGTTTTGCTCATAGGCTGAAATATCAAGCTGGATATTTATAATATTTACAATATGGGCAACACAATTTTGGAAGTATGTATTCCAAAGGATTTATCCCATACTATATAGAAACAGCATTTCAGCTTTTGAACAATAATTGTGCATTTTTTCCCAGCTATCCTCTGCCTACTATTGCTCATTTCATATACTTCCATTTTTGCAATAAATGAAATCAAGGGTTTACAGGAGACGTTCTCAGTAATGACTTTTCCTTGATTCATCTGTCCAAGGTGATGCACATTAAAAACAAAACTAAAATCCAGATGACTATTCAGTTCAAGGCTGGACCATGACATTTTCTGATTGTGATATTGAATCATATTGCAAAGGCAACCTTAATTCTGACATTTCCTGTATCTACTTTGCACTCTTAACATATAACTAAAGCAGAGGGTTTTTAAGAAAAAGGAAAGAAGAAGCAAGAAATAGAGTTGTCATGTCTTACAGTTTAATATATTCAGCTCAATCATTGTACAGCAGTTCAGCACTTTTAGATCTACCACAATATATAACCCTACAACACAAATGTAACTGTAGGAACATATTGTCATTGTAAATCAGTCATTATAGGGTGACAGGCTTCAGAAATAGTTCAAGAAACAGTTAATAGCAGGCAAGTCATGCCAAATATCAGGACTCTTTGTGTTCATTTCCAGTACTGGAAGGAGGATTTCCTTTCACCATAAACTCCCTTTTCTCTGTGTCCCCCTTACTATGTATCCCTGTGTATCTGTCCCAGTTCCTCCTACTTTCTTTCTCCTCCCTCCAATCCCACCTTTTATCAGTTGCTAATCTGACTCTTTTGCTTGCTCTACATTACATTGCGCTTCTTTTTTCTAATTTCACATTCTTCCAGCATTCTCTTCTGGACTTTGTTTCATGCCACCCTGATTATTTCCTTAACTACAAGCTCTTTCTTTCTCAGTGACCCCCAACCCCCTGGCTCTGTCTGACCCTTCCTGTTGCTTCCTCCCCTTACCCAGTCGTTTCAAGAGCTGCATTGGCATCCCCTGTTACCAGCCTTCCCTGCTGCAAACCACATCTCCATCCATGTAGTGTCTGCTTTCCCTGTCTCCCCATCAGGCTCACATTCCCTACTGGTTTCAGTACATTTCTGTTTCTTTTTGTGTACCTGCCTGGACATCAGGAAGGGAAGCACTGAGAGCATTCTGTTCGTATTTCAGTATTTAGCATGGCAGTTGTAGGCAGGAGTGAGGAGAAAGAATTGCAGGGAAAGAACCACTTCATTCCTGCAGCACTGGAAAAAAGCATGCTCAGTACAGATGGGGCCCTTTACCTGCAAAACTCTATAAAAGCTTTCCAATCGATGAAACCTTTCTCTAATGCTTTCTTGGATTTTGTATGGGGCAACAAAGACCATACTGTCACAATTACACAAAATTTCAGTTGTGTCCTTACATTTTATCTGTAGATGGTATTTTGTATACTTTGGTATGCACTATAAAAGAAATATTATATACTAATATTTATTATATTATATTGTTCTATATACAGTATATTCCATAATTAAAAATATAATACCACCTCTTGCATCTTTCAGGTTCTGGGAAAAAAATACTTACTAGGGAAATACTTTCTTATTCCTCTCAAAAATGTATCTGTGGCTCAATATTGAAGCATGCCTGGGGTAATAGTCTTTTTATCCACAATCATTTTTCAATTTACTGTGTTGAGCATGCTATGCAGTTCTATAACTAAGCAAACAAAGGTAGGAAAGCTGCAGTGCTCTGTAGGGAAGTGTTATAATTGAAATACAAAGTGTAATTTCAGCGTTTAAGAAAATATTATGCAAGAAAATCATAATTAAAACTAAAGATTTTGTTTACTATTTATTATGAATAACTGGATATTTGTCAACTTGAAGTTATATCTAATGTTGCTATTTTTAAGTATCACTTTGAAGAGTAAGGAATAGGACTAATTTAAGTGTAGAAGATAATTGCATTTGTCAATAAGGGGGTATGTTCTGTTCTATTTTTTCGTCTTGTAGCACTCATTTAGATTCACTTTTAGTGCATGTAAAGTCTTTTGTAAAATGGGAGCGATAATAAAAAGGAATTTGAATACAAGACTATAAAAAGAAGCAATGCAGAGTATTTTAGGGTTGGGTTTGAGTTTTTTAAATACTGAGTAGTAACATTTTGCTGCAATATCCATAAAATGTTAACAAATAATCATAATAAATAATTCAAATATGGGTCTCAGATGTACTTATGTATTTTTTTAAGAGATACAAAACAGATACTGAGCTGTTAGGAACTGGTGTAGACAGTGGTTTAAAATGTTTTCTTTGCTTCTGTTTTAAATAATAATAAAGCAGATTATCCTCTTCTCCATACATATTGTAGGTTCACTAGATGCCTATGCCTAGCTCCCAATCCGGTTTCCCAAGACCCCCTCATCCCACACAAAAAGGTACCATACAAAGATAATGTTTGACTTTTATATATTGTTTTGTTACCAGTCCTCTTACTAAGCGCTAGAACAATGACATTTACTTCCACTTTTACTTTCTTATTTCCACTGATTTTTTATTCTCCACCTGGTTACTTACCATGTATTTGCCTGCCTACATTATTATGTTTACTTTTTCTCTATATATCCCGTATTTCCAATTTTCTCTCTCCCAGCAGTTTCCCTCCCAAGTCCTGTACCTTCATTTTCATTCCTGTACCTTCATTTCAGTCATTCAAACACAAATCGCTTTACACATTATCTAAAACCCTCTAAAAGTGTTCTAGTTCTGCACCATCTTCATCACTGACCATTCTTTCCTTGTCATGTTCTGTCATGTGTTCCTTTTCCCAAATAGCTCACAAATGGATAGCTTTTGTCCCAAAGCTATCCTGGTAAGAACAGGAAGATGAATCAAATTTTACCTCTTTCATGCTGCTATTTTTTTTGTCTTTTCCATTTATTTCAAATTTACTAGCAATTGCCTCAGCTTGTACCTTTTCTGCTTTCTTCCAAGTAATTTCCAACTTCTACATGCTGTCATTCCACCTGCTCCTGAAATCAGCTCCATCATTTTCTCCTATGTCTTCTCACCCTGCTCTGTTCCCTGAATTCTCTGGTCTATCTGGTTTTTTACCCCAAATGTCTGTTTTTGTTGCAAGAGGCCCTTTGCATTTTCTGTGTCCTCAAATTTCTTCCATCCTGCTCACTCTCAGTCAAGTTTTTCCTCACCTATGTATTCTCCTCTAGTAGAAAATTTGTTCTGCTTGTCCACTGGTCAAATTTTCACACCTCAGTTCCTTATTCTGCTGCAAATATTATTTTTTTCTTCTAGCACATTATCAGCCTTTCTCCAGATATGTCTGTTACCTACTCTCCCTGTCCCTTAGCAAAATGAAAGCCCTTTCCCACTGATGTCTTGCCTTTCTTTAGTTCTCCACTTCTTCTCTAGACTCATATTAACAATTCAGTTAAGCGTAATGCTAAGTGGTTTCAGATTATACTTTCCTGATGTAAGAAAAAGACCCACTCAGCTACCATGCACACAAAACCTTCCAGGGTCATCTGTCTTTCTCCCCTCCCAGAAAGGACAAGGCAGGAAATAGAGATGTTGAACAGATCCAGTAACAGAGAAAGAAAATAACAGCAATTCAACACAGTGACTGCACGGTCCTGTATGAAGTTCCTTGTAAAGCCTTTGAAGGCTAGTGAACAAGAGCAAGAAAGAAATTATGGTTTAAATTTGCCCATTGCAAGAACCTAGTGTGTACATTTTGCTGCCCCGATATTAGGGGAAAGCTACCCTGCAGTTGCCCTCCACATTAATAAAAGTTACTTATATACAGCTTCAGTCATTTGAATGGAAACCTAACCTAAATTGTTTCTGCATTGGTTTGAAACTTGTTTAATTTCTTTTTCAACAAGCAAAATCTGCTTAAAAATCTCAGCAACTGTTAGTCCTTGATTCTTTCTTGTTATATTTGTGTTTGAAAGATGGGTATCTGAAGGACTTCCACAATGAAAAGGAACTTTTGGTGGTTCTGTAAAGCTACTGCACACATTTCTATTTCTGATGTATATATTTTGGACAAAAGTGTGTGGAAATATGTGATGCTTTTTTTTATGAGATCAAAAACTTTGTTGGAAAAGGCCATTATCAAGGCTGTGAAGTTAAACATTCCAAAATTAGAAAATGGTAGAATTAAGGTTGTCTTCTGCACCTTTGTTCAACTGCCTTTGTGTATGTGTCATGATACAATCTTTAATTATATGATTAGATACTGTATTTTTCACAATACCTTGTCTCTTTCAGTTCAGGGGACAAAAATATAGGTGAATAAATGGATATGTAGCCAATATTTTCTTCATCTTCAGTGGTCAGTGTGTATTCTACTGCTTTATATAAGGCTTGGTTTATATATAATACTTCCATCATTAGACATCATGCTTTACAGAATAGTTGTGAATGATTATCCAAATTTCTTGCATATATTAAATCTTAATTTTGGCATTTTCTGACAGCTGAGGGCTTTGCTTCACTAATGTCCTAGATAACTATCCTCTAGGGTTGTGTTCTTAACACGTAAACTACAAAGTCAGAAGTTTCACTGTGAGACCACATATGACAACCATATGGAATTGAATCTTAAGATTCACAGTGATAAAGCTAACCAAGCAACTGATAAACTGTAATACTTTAATATGAGCAGTGTGGCCTAAGGAATGACCATTTTGCTGTGGGAGTTTTACAGATACTTGCTGAGATAAAGACAATCTTGGGATACATTTCGTGCTCTTGGGCACAGAATCTTTCTTTCATTTTTCTTGCAACCTGTGTCACCTCTAACAGTGTCTCCATCAAGCTTTCTTTTTCTTGGTTCTCTCTCGTTTCTGGGTTTTCATCAGTCTTAATATCAACTTTCAAATTTTATAATCTTTTTCTTGACCCTTTTTCTCTCACACCTTTCAATGCAAGTTTCTTTTTATATCCAGTCATAATTCCAGCCTCTAAAGTTTTGACTTCTTATGCCTAATACCCTTGTTAATCAAGATATGGGTGTCTCCAGATACTCTATCCATATGCCACATGTCCAGTTACTCACCAAGATTTCTCCCTCTAAGAAACCTCAGATGACTTTACTTGACCTTCTTGCCCTATCTGCGTTCTGTTTCCCCTCTTTCCTTCTATTCTCAACCACTGGGTTCTGTTCTTGTCTGTTAATACAAGTAATTCTTTCCCCCAACTTCAGTCTCAGTTATTGTCAGCCAATCATTTTTATTACTTTATTTCACAGTGTCTTCCAGTGCCCTCGTTTCTGTGTTTCTATCTATGTATTTAGCCAGTCTCAGTCACTCCCCCAGTCACATCTTCTGTCCTTATTTCCAATTCCAATCACATTAGACTTCTTGTCCTAATTTCTGTAAATCTTGAGTATTTTTATGAGTTCATGTTTGTAGACTTAGAGAAGATTACTGTTGGCTGCTAATCATAGATAGGATCCATTTTCCAGTGCACGACTACTCTCAAATTAACTAATGATTTTTTAAAAATAGTTAATATCCTCAAATGACAGAACATTTATTTCTTTTCTAGGGACATCAGTGTTCTTTGCAGCACCTTTAACTAAGAAGTCTTCTCTTTAGTATTTTCTTCATCTATTTTCCTCATGATATTGACTGTGATGACCAGTGTTAAGTACATTTCTTTTATGTGTAAAGTCCTTTCGATAACTGCATCTTTCTCCCCGAGCTTATATCTCCTATTTCTGTGTTTCTGGCTATTCCTTTCCATGTCCCTCTTAATCTAAAGCAATGCCATTTGCATCCGTAGCTGCCTAAGACAAGGTCATCCATCTGTATAATCCCATGTAAAACAATGGCCATATGTTCTCTAAAGTGTTAACTTATTAAACCTAAGAAAAGCACCTGATTCTTTATACATTTTACCAAGATTTTTCTTGCCTTTTTTTCCTCATTAAAACTCTTGCAACTGCTAAATGTCTCTCTATGTATATCAACTTGTAAATTCTGCGTTTTTATTCAATTGACACTTGCTCATCAGTTATTCTGGTTTTATCACCACTTAGTAAGTACTATGGATTTGTTGTTACTCATTTATTATTGCATGGGCCTTCTAGCAGAAAGGTGCTTGGGTTTAGTATAGAGGCAGAATTCTCAAATGAATGGATCAGATAATTTTCAGAATGAAAATACATTTTAATTTTCCCATGTGACACTCCTTCTTCTCTGTCCACCCATTTCAACACTGTTTCAGCTTCCCCTGTATTGTTACTTTCTCATTTTCCTTCCACCTCTGTTTCACCTCCTCACCTGCCAAGTACTACTTCTGAATATCCCAAATATTTCTTAATATGTCACTTCCTTGACCTGCGAGGCAATGTGTGTGTGTATGATCTGGAGCCATGTGGCTGCTGGTTGACCAGGTGGCTGACTAGGAGGTGCATGCATTCTGAGGGATCAGTGGCAAGCCAGGAGATATGCATTTTCTGCTGGACATCTTGTTGCTGCCTCTTGGCAGCTGGGCAAATCAAACAGTACATGATGCTTCTCAGCAGCTGAAGGGCCAAACAAATGGTTTTTCAAACTGCAAGAGACCCACAGCCCACCTGTTGTGCAGGCCTGCTATAAAGGTTGAACATTTCAGCAGGGAAAAGAAGTCAGGAGCTGGAAACAAAGCTGTCAAAAGCCTGGAAGGCAAAGGGATTTTTTTTTTTCTAGATATGTTGAATAACTGCCCAAGGAAACATCTGCTACTTAGCTAGGCTGTTTATGGAAACAAACAGCTGACTATTCTAGACCCATAGAAATATAAAAAGGTTCTGTGAAGCAGCAATGACAAAACAGTGGACTGACTTGTTTGAAGATAAACATTTCTGTGATTTTTAGGCCGCTTAGCCTGTTATTCCATTAGGCCAGATTAAAAAAAAAAAAACAAAAACAAAAAAACGCAACCAAGCAAAGAACCTTATCATTTCCATTTAATTTGTCAATAAAAATTCTTTTATTCAGCTTAGGAGTCAACAAGCACTATGAAGGCCTGCCAGTGTGAAATAACATGTCTTGTGAAAATGTGACTTTCAGCCATCTGACAGATTGCTTTTGCATTTTGCTTTTTACCTGGCTGATTATCAGGTTTCTTCCTTAAGTTTTCCATTTTTAAGATTTCTAAAGGTCAGTAAGACAACTGGTTTCAGTCTCTACAGTTTTGGTTAACTGCAGGCATAAGAAAGGACTGTCTCTGTAATGTGACTGCTCTCCTTTGGGTTATGCTAGTACCTCTCTAGCTAAGAGTAGTGATCTGAGGTACCAGAAACATGTGGGAAAGACAACAGAATGGAGCAAAGCCATTGTAGTGACCCACTGGGGAGTGATACCTGCTGTTTTGTTATTGATCCTTCTCTGCATGCCAGAGTTTGTCAAACAAATTGATGCGTTGGTGAAAATGTATGCACATGCACTGTTCAATTATAGAAGCTGAAGGGTAGTGCGTTTTCTGCATTGCTCTTCTCTTTTGTCTTTCTTATGCTCAAAAGAAAATGTATTTTCAGATCTAGTGGTGAGGGATGAGACACCTAAGGGTGAGACATTGTTAGAATTTTAGTGTCTAACTCTCAGTGACATTTAGTGGAGCTGCCTTACTAGCTCCCTTTGGTTAGTCCACCTGATTCTATTTTAGTTTTGTTCAGTCTTCATAAAATATTTGCTGGTTCAATGCTGTTCTTATTTGCAGTAACACATAATGCTTCATTTTCCTTCTGATTAGTGCCTTAAACTTCAGTTGCTTTTTGACTTCACTGTGTAACACCTTGTATTAATGTCAGGGTCATGCACTTATTATTCATGTGTACAGTGCTATTCACTTCAATGAAATTATATACATAATAATAAATAACAACATTAATCTGTGTGCACCACCTTGAATTTCATTACTGTTGCAGAAGATATATCTCTGAAAATAGGTTCGCTTAATTTTTATACATTTTAGAAAGAGCTTGGCTCTCTCTATGCACAGTAATTTAAATATTTTATTTTATTTCCCTTAAGCCTTACTAGCTTTACCAGCTCACAAGTTTTAAAGACACTTGTTTTACTGATTTTTTTGGCTTGACAGACTATCTAATATAGTTTAACTTTTGAACCTAGATTCTTTAGTAGACATTTAAAACATCTCTTGCTAGTTCATCTGTCTTTTACTGTTGATACAGGAATACTCAATGAGGAAACAGATGTTAAAGATTTATTTTGCTTCATATTTCATTGACCATGGATAAATACTGAAATTATCTTACAATGCCTGGAAACCAAACAGCAATACGTATGTTCCCTATCCCCCTGCCCAGGAGTCAGCACTTTGGCAGGTTTTCAACCCAAGCTAATCAATTAAAGACAACATTGATTAACTTAAACAGAAGGTGGTATTGATTGCAGGCAGTAACCTATAAATAGACAATTGTTTCATAGCATTCATAGGTCATTGTTAGCTACACCTTTAAACTTCAAGGTACATAATCCTGTTATCTATCACCCAAAAAGCAAAGGAAGGGCACAGAGTGAATATACAGTTACATATATGTTGCAAAGTACTCTTATTCAACTCTCTCATTCAACACTTACACTCTTACATAAAATTTTTCACATTTTATTTGGAATTGCTATCTACTGCAATTTACGTCTGATTTTATAGCTGTATATATATGAAGCTGATGGAAATCAAATATGTTCCTGACTTTTCTACTTAGATGAATGGTTAATCAATCAGATTTTCTTCCAACCTGGTACTTTAGTTCACTTTTAAAGGAACTATATGTAAAATTAATGACTAAGCATGAAAATTCAGGACAATAAGAATATTAATAAAAACCCACACTGTGCTCCAAAGAGGCTGTTAAGACTTTATATAGAATTGTTTGGACTTTCATTTTCATTCATCCTACATGTTCATCTTATTCAAAGAGGGAAGGATAGGATGGATGAATTCTTACCTAATAGACTTCTGAGGTAACCCCAGTTGTCTTGCTACCTGGGAAGGATGGGCACTGCAAGCCACCATCCTAGGTATTTTTGCTTCCCATAAGTACTCTGTTCCCTTCATCTTCTCCCTCAGAAGATAACTGAAACCTGAACAGACATGTAGAACATACATTTCTAGCATAGTCTCATCAGCTAAAAAATAAATAACATTTTCCCTTTTAGAGAAAGAACTAAAAGGCTTGATTTTTTTCTATAAACCAGGATGAAAAATTGATTAAAACAACATAGTTTCAGTGAAATGGTGTTTCTATAGCTTACCATGAAACAGGTATAAATAAAGTGGATTTCTAGTTCATTCACAGCTGAACTATAATCCTTAGCATTCTGAGGCTGGTTGAGGAGCTAGATCTGCTGGCTGTATATCAGCAAGCTGTTTATCAGTATTTCCCTCTACAGTGTGTAGAGAGCTGTCTCTTTTTCTCTTATATTTTTTTTCCCTCAGCCACATTTACTACATCTTAGACGAGTGCTGGAAAGTGGCATCACATCGTGTTAAGATCTGTCATAAAGAGGATTGTTTCTTGGCATTAGTTTTTTAAACTCTATAAAGATTTAAAAATTCCTGATGTTTGTGTATTATACCCATATAAATGAATTTCATCTTTCAATACTAGTGTTGCCTTCTTGTGTTAAATCCTTAAGACCTCACATCAACAGATGTCAAAATATTTAATTATTGGAGATTTTTGTAATAGATGCACTTCCCTTGTGACTTGTGTGAAGCATGAGGGAGGCAACTGTTGCACCAAAATAACTGTAATATTTTTCAATTCTTCTAAAAGTACTGTGCTTTGAAGAACTAGTAATGTAGACTAGTAGCCAGTAAGTTACTTTATGCATTTAGCACACATAGGAGGAAATCTATTAGATAGAGAGATCCATATGTCCTTCTTGAAAGGTGCTACAACTTGAGTAGGTAAAAAGAAGCATCCAATCCAGATTAGATTTCAAATCTCGAATTGCAAGTTCAGTGAGACTTAAACCATTAAATATGAATGGTGGCCATCCTGTTCAGTGGCCCTTTTTGACTATCAGCCACCATCTGCATCAAAGAAGAAAAAATTTCTAAGCAAGCCATGTGAGCTAATCTACCAAGGAGGGTCATAATCACTTTCCTATCTTATTTCTGCATGTCTGAAACTCTGAAATGAGGTTTTCAGAGAGAAGTTAAGATATTCTTATCTTAACCTCAATTCTCACACTATTTAAAATTTATTTGGTTGTCCACAAGTGGATGACTTGTGCTATTTGAGATGCTCCAGTGCGTCTGAGACATCTGCATCTGCATCATGCCTCCAGAAGATCCAGGCCTTTCTGGAGCAGCATCTGGAAGCCTTACAGGATGTGGAAGGCTGACTCAAATCATACCAGATGTTGAATCAACCCCTTTTGCTCATTTAGAATGCCTTTGAACATACAACATTCTATACTTAGGTTATATTAAATGGAAATTCATCGTTTATTATGTATATTAAACAAAAATATATCTATTGCTGTTTTAATTCTAAAGGGAAGGCCTGTGTCACTCCTATCATTTTTACGCACAAAGATTCATGAGATAATTTCTCTAGATCTTGCTCTCCTGTTATTTGCAGACTAGCTTGTATTTAACATAGCATTTGACTAGGATAGGAAAAAGTGAAATAGGGAGAAAAAGTTGTATTTATTTTTAAAGAAGCCCAAACTGACTGACTTTCAAAAGGATCTGATAATATTTACCATATGTGACTCAAAAGCAGCTCTTTGGCCAAATAAATAAATGATCCTGGATATGGCAGCCCTGAACTTTGCTAGGGTGTCTTAGCATATTCTAGTACTTTCTCTATTCTTTGGAACATCTTTGACTTCTACCTGTACATTCAATAATAAAATCTTTTCATAGCTGCTTCCTTTTTCTTTCTGATTCGAAACAAATAATTCAGTTTGGCCGTGAAGCTTGCAAGAGTAATCATATTTAAAAAACAGCTAAAGAAGGAAAGTTGGTCCTTAGCGGACATTCAACAGAAGTTATTTATTAAGAGTGTGTAATTCTTTTAAATTGCTAGTGTAAATAATATATTGAAACAATACAGAGTTAGGCATCAAGCTGAAGGAAAGCCTGTTTGTGCATAATAGTTCTGAGAAATTGTTTAAGGACAGATTATTCATGAGAAAACACTAATTTTGTAAATCTACAAAAATTGGCTAGTCCAAAATTAGTTTCTTTAATTTTGGTTATTTATTTTCAGAGGAAAATTAATCTATTATAATGTTTCTGCAGGAATATGAGTTTTAGTAAATTGATACTTACTCATTTTTTGTGTGTGTTACTGATTCCAATTTGCAGCCTTGTGGCTGCAAGATAAACTGATAAACTCTCAGATAAACTGTTTTGAGCTATGCCAGGAGTAACTGGAAATCTACTAGAAATTTTATCCTTTTAATATCTGAACAACTTTTCAGTCTTTAATGGATTTAGTCTTCACATCAGGAAATACTCCTGTGATGCAGAACAAAGCAATTATCTCTATATCATAGAAGGGCTAAGGAGCTTGATCATGGGTATATCAGAAATCTGGGGTATATCAGAGACTGAACCTAAATCTTGCAAGAGCTAAAGATTTTGTTCTGCCCTTCATGTTTTGCCCTCCCTATTATATGTTCTTTCATGATTTCTCATTGTACAGACATATGGAAAACTGGATGGAATTTACCAACTCGAATATCAGTGACAGGATTTATGTCCCAAAACTCCATGCTAACAGAATACATGGAGCACATAATTTGTGCTTGCTCTGCACTTGCTCAGACTGATGGCTAACCTCTGTGAATATCAGGGTAATGACAAAGTGCACCTGGTCTAAATCTTTTCAAGTCTTTTCTTTGTTAGACAAAGCTTTGAAAATACAACAACAAATGCTGCCTAGCATTATTTGATTATTACTTGACTTTATATGAATGCTACTCACATACCAAGTTGACCCTATGTATTCATCTTTTGTAAAAAAGTCGTGACATAAATTCTAGATTCTACATAAATATAACCAGTTTGGTTAAAACACCTTGCATAAAGACATTTCAAAGGTTTGAAGCTACAGTGGTGGAGAATGGATTATTTAATTAGTGTAGGTTCTACCAGCGTCCTAACCCAAAGTTACACTGAAGTTTTTTTCTTCAGCTTTCTTGTGTACACTCAGGCTCAATACCTGCTATACTTTTATTCATAGAAGTGAAGATAAACCAGTATGAGCATTCTGTGCTTCAGAAGCTGAAAGCATGTATGCATTACTGCCCTGTCCTTTTAACGTTTCAGTCAAAAACACAAAGAAGATGTAACATTTAATTACACCTAAGCCATCAAATGCAAATCGGTCCACAAGTATGTTACGGCAACAGCAGTGTTTTATGTGGAAAAGTATTTTAGTGTGTTTCTTCTAAGAGGTAAACTGATGTTATGCCAGCAATGGGGCAATAGTAGTCATTAAATCTTTTGATGTGATCATCCCTACCTATGTCCCCTACAATAGTATTGATATTACTGTGGCATTCATGACCAGGTAAACAAAAGTTACTGAACGAATGTAACAGAATGATGTCATTTCCCTCAAAACTTTACTCAAATATTGAGGGCAGATGAGGACTATGAGATGTTAGTGACTGTGCTGGTGAATGCCTTCGATCTATATGGGAAGTTATATATGTCCATGAACCTGTATTCTGATCACATTATGGATTCAGGCACCATTCCTGATCTCAGGTCTTTCTGTCAGACTCACCTGCAAATCCAGGCTTCAGACCTGAAGGGTTGTAGTGAGCATCTTGTAAGCATTGCATGAGGGACTTCTTAACTGTGGACAACACTATGAGGATGCTTATTTGGAAGTATCACTCCAGTCTGAAGCATTTTGATAAGGAGGAATGCACAAGGTGAAGGGTAAAGCAAAACCTTTCAAGTACTGTATTTCTACTTAAAAGGGAAGAGCCAGTGAAGGAATTAGAAGAGAGTGACAATTCAAAGCAGCAAACTAGGAAAATATTTTTGCCATACAAATTTGTTTATACAACTGAGACAGAAACTTTAGTAGGTGAGATATGAGGAGAAACATCGTGTGAATTTATAGCTAGAAAGAGGGATAGGAGAATGAGGGGCAGAGACTTTTTATGAGAATAAATTTAGACACTGTGTTGTAATGAAGAGTCAGAAGTTACAAATAAACAGGATACCTTGATTTTAAACTTTACTGACAGACAAGATTAAAAGAGTAGTTCATAGTGACTAAGAGTAGTAGTAGTGGGGAAGATGAGGAGGAATCTGAAGGAGTGAATGATTAACAGCTCTGTTTTCTCAAACTAAGATTGTCAGAGCAGCGACACATTCACACAGAGGATCAGAAAAGCAGACTGAGGTTTTATGTCAGACAGAAGGGAACAGACCTGGAGTACAAAGGGCTGTGTCAATTGTCAACATGGATATGGTGACTGAATTTTAGTTTATGGATTAGACTACTCAGATATGAAGTACAGAGAGAGAGACAATGCAAGGAAGATCACAGCCCTCAGAAATTAAAACAGAAAGTTGAGGAAGAAGCAAAAAATGTCAAACTGAGAAGTTAGCAATGTGGAGGGAGAATAAGAAGATCCCAGCAAAGGGAGAACAATTTTTGAATGCCAAAAGCTTTTTAGGAAATACTAGTCTAGAATCTACCAGATATGGTATGAGGTGCTAGTTCTAATATTTGTTTATATAGAAGTCATTAACACAAACATGTTTAATAAAAGTTTCAAAAAATCAGCTGACTAGCTACAGAACTGATGGTCAAGGAAGAAGGCATTTCCCAGCATTTTGCAAGAATTGTGATCATTCATCCATGTATTTGACATATTCTTAGCAAATTAGGAACATGGACGTATTATATCCATGTTGTTAAGCAATAGGTAGCTATAGGAAGGTTTCATAGATTTTGAATTTTTATCAGTAATGTCCCTAAAGACATTAGGATTTTTATAATGAATTATTACTGTGTGAGTTCTAGAAATTTTATTGGGCAATTTTCCTAAACCTCTGTGGTAGCTGCACTTAAGGATTTTGTTAATTGTGGTAATCAGCTTTCAAAAATGTTAACACATGGCCACATTTTCTCTCCTTGTATTTAAAGAGAAAAACCTCTATTTCTGTCAGATGCTGTAGATTTGCCACCTAACTGAAATAAGAAATAAATGATACCGAGTCATTGCACTTTAATATCTGATTCCAGATAAAAGGTGTGTAGACAGCAAAACTTTGAAAGGGAGGTGCCTTCAGTTGGAACTTCATAAACCTGCAGGGGAGGGAAAAGTTTAATATCTTAAAGGGCCAGATAGTCTTCCATACCTTTAAACCTGCAACAAGCTAAGAAATAGAGAGTGTAAGTGAGCAGATGTTCTTAACAGCATTCTAGCAGCCTGTTTTTGTAAAGAGTGCCAGCTAGTTATTATCACTGCTTGTAGAAAACCTACTTTGTATTGGTGTAAGTGTTAAGGAGAGCAACTGAAAATCCACCTATATGTACTTTGTGAAATGAATGTATGTATCTGCGTGTTATGGAAAAAGAAAATTATGTTATCGGATTTGGAGAGGATATCGTAACTCTTTTGCTAGAGCAATCTTTTTACTAAAGGAGCTTAAGCTGCAGAAAAAACACATTATACCTTTGGTATTGCATGTAATAAAATATGATTTAAATGAAAAATATTGAAATAAAAGTTTCAGTTTAGGAACTTGAGTGTATTGTTGTGAAAAGCCTAGTCAGTTATGTTTATAGCTTCATCTTTTCACTTAAAGAAGCGTAGCGATTCCTCATGCTTTATGCAAGTACAGTAGGTCTTAGATAACAGGATCAGGTCCACAATTTGCCTTTCTTAAAACCTACAATAAAAAATGAAAATAAATGCCACCACCATACAAACTACAAAGGTGAAAAAAATGCTGTATCTTGCATTTTCCTACCTCCTGTGGCTAGGGACAGAATGCAGACATGCCACAATAATGTTTTTTATTTCTACTGTTCAAACCATATTAATGAGAACATCATTTTGGAGAACTAATTATTTCTATTTGTCTTGTGTCACACTTTCTAATTCCCCTATATTAGCACAGCCAAAGCAAATTAATTGCTTTTCCAGCAGTTGAACCTTGTCCAAGAATGAGCTCACATTCCCTTCCAGTTTTGCAGTTTCTAGGAGTGCATTGTGTCAAAAATTTCTCTTGATACTAAACATAGCCCAGAGAATATCTTTGCAGATTTCTGTTGCTGCTCACTTGATGAAATTTATAAGTTTAAGTGACCCACTAGGAAAGATAAAGTTCTTAGCTGCAAGATTATACATCAAAACAGTTAAAGTGAAATTAAAATTAAATGAATGAATCTCACTGAAGCAAAAAAAGCAGTAATTAATGGTTCCCTTAATTGTCTTCATAAAATATTTGCATGGGTCTAATTTGCATAATTTGCATGTATTAATTAATCTTTCAAAGGAATTTTGTGCTGAGAGAAGCCAAAAAATCTCTTTGTTTTATTTAACATCTAATGAAATATTTATCTTCGTTAATGAACTTCTCATCTTCATTAAAATAAAAATTGCACAAGTTTGTATGTTTTAAATGTTTTTATAATTGAAGTATACAAAAAAAATCTCTTCAGACCTACAGTATCTGAAAAACAAACACAGTATTGCACATTCTGTGTCATTTTGACTACAGCAACATTTAAAATTGGAGAAACCCTATTCCCTCTACCAAAAGTTTTCAAGGGCTTTTAAATTATTTCAATTTCATCTTCATTGATGATAATTTTTTGGTTTTTATATTTTACAAATGGGGATGACAAGGTAAATATTTTGGTATTTTTTATTATTGCCAACCTGTGATACCTAGTAGCTTTTATAGAACAGATATTATTCATAGAAAAAGAGACTAGCATCATAGGTTGGAATTTAAAATACTACAGGAGTTTGTACATGATATGGGGTTAGTGTATACTCTACAGGAAGAACAGTTGAGGAAAAAAAAGAGTTGGTGAGTTACTGCCTGGCATTTAATGACTGAACCTGGAGTTAGACTGATGAATATAAGTTACGTAGGACTGTCCTGGCTGCGGTGATCAGCAGCTTTGAGACAGTATCCAAAATAGCCAGACATGCAGAATAAAAATAAGCAATGAAAAAAAAGAAATCATCAGTATTGAAGTTTTGTGCAAAATTTGAATACAGAACTGTGAAGAGATTAGAAGAAATTAAGAGCTATTTCTTTAAAAAAAACAGGTGTAAGAGGACAATGATTGGGTGTTTTGGGACAAAGGTGAAGGCTATTACCGAAAATGAGGACTACCTAAAATCCCAAAGTAATCTATCAGCTACGTAATATTGCTGGAAATAGTGTCTGTGGAGAAAGAAGAGAAAGTATGGTTAAAATAGTGCCTATACAGAATGTTAACACTGTGCGTAGTAAGATGGGTGAAAAGGAGTTTCGCTTACTACAAGGATGAGTACAATATTGTTGGAAGAATGAAAATATACTTGAAATAAGGAAATGAATGGGGATTTAGAATACAAGAAATTATATTTGCACAGTGAAACAGTGCAATGGGATTTTTACTCATTTTCAATATGCCTGCATTTGCTTAAATCCTTGAACAAGGAGTTTATAAACACATTAATGTGTTTGCATTCATTTTAGACATGCAATACCTGAGAAAGCCCGCCCTGCAGAGACCGAAAACTAGGTGCTCTTCAAGAGTGCTTTAGAGTTTAGTAAACGGGATGTTTAAGCTATCGAGATTGTATACAGGGTCATATATTCTTTACTACATTATCCTACAGTTTTTTTCAACTGATAAGATACAGTGGGACTTTGCTGATACCATAATGGCAGTATAGATATTGCTCTGCGTTGTGAAGGTGTGGAATAGCTGCTGAGGCAATGTAATTATCTGTAAAATACCCAAACAATATCAGTGGGAGGGATATGTTCCACTTCACACATTTGTGGGGTAGATGTCTTTATCTCAGCTATTTGACTGGACTCCTATTAAAGTCAATGAAGAGTAATAGACACATCTCTCCCTTTGAAGAAAACGAGTCACAACTTCCAATTCCTTCACTGATTATAAAAGGAGTCTGCTAAACCAGCTCAAATGTAGCTCCGTACAGTGCAGGTGTCTGAAGTTAATGTGATGAATCTCATGTGTTGTGTATTTTCCTTTTTGCTTGCCTCAGAATTCCAGCATCACTTGTGACAGTAATCACACTACAAGCAGCTGCATTTCAGTCACTTCTTGTAGCTACTGATGTTAGAAATGGGTAATTTTGCATCAGTTCTGGAAAAATATCCAAGCTTGACAATTCCTTTTCTGTTTTATATAATTCTGTACAGTTTTGAAAGTTGCATAGAGCATGACTCTCAAATGTAGAAAAGAGAACTTGAATTCTGCATTAATACTGAAGCTTTGCAGCATTTGTTTCATTGGATGCTACCACACAAGACACAAGGTATGAACCAAGAGTCAGAGAAGCATTCTGAAAACTCTGAAATAAGAATAAAAGCAGCCATAAGCTGAGAGATAGAAAAAGAGATAGATGAAGTACCAAGAAAAAGAGGTAGATGAAGTATCACAGAATTCTAGAAGGGAAAATAGTATCATATTACTCATGCAGTTCCATTATATTACTGTAATTTTATTAATGTATCGTTACTGATTTGTAATGGACAACTAGTAAATGTTTTGCCTTTTAAATGTAGTTACGCTTGCAAACAAGACATGGGCTACAATTAACTTGATTTAGCTTAGAAGTCTTCAGTGTAGACATCTGCATCTGTGCTTGTCATCCTTGACCCCCACTGGAGGGAGTGGAAAAAATGTCTACAGTAGACTTCATCCCGTTATAAATAATACTTAGAGTACCCCAGTATAGACTGCTACAAACACATTTAGTAATCTCAGTCATATTCCAGAAAAGCTGCATTCAGTTTCTGGAGGTGAGAAAGTAATTTCTTTGTGGTTGTTGTTGTTGTTTGTCATGTATGGAATTTTTTTCCCATACAATAAATCCATTTTATGGCAAGGGTTGTAATTATACTCCAAGATTGTCTCATTGCAAAGAATTGTAGCATTTGACACAGTCACAAGAAGTATATGCTAAGGAGTCACTGTTTTGCCCATTTTACATTTTTCAGCAAAGAATTGAGTGGATAATATCGATTTCACAATTAAAATAGTATCATTTGTTGGGGTTGCTTATATGCTTTGCATCTGAGGTTTTGCTCTGAATGGCAAAGGAATAGCTCATTTTGCATGCTTCAGTGCATTTTTAACCAATGCCTTAAGCCAAAACCAAGTTTTTATGCGTAAAGAAAGAAATAATATATACTGATTTCTTGATGGCGGCACCAGTGCTTTGGTGTCACACAAGGGTGTTGTGAAACTTAATTAATATTTGTAAAGTATTCTGGATCTCGGATGAAAGGCACAGTAGAAGTTCAGTTATGTTATTAACTTCTTCTTTTATATTTTCTTTGGTGATGGATCAGAGTCCTAGGCATTAAAAAGTGACAAAGAGAGGCGATGCAAGATACAGCAATTTACAACTATTATCGGCTAATTATAGTTAGTTTCAAATCTTGTACAGGGAAATAGCTGGAAAAATATTTTATGGGATTTAGCAAAATTGATAGCCTAAATTTTCTGTAAAGGTAGCTTACCTGAATCATCATATGAGAATAATTTAGTAGACTGACTTACGTTAATTATTCTGCATTAGATCAGAAGTGGTATATTACTGAGTGACAGCATTTTGGTTTAGTACAGGACAGTCTCTCTTTTATAATCCTAAACTAACTAGGGGTCAGAAATCCTGTTAAGGAGAATGAGAGTTCAACATTTACTTAAAGTATTCAAGAGGCAAAAAAGCAGTTAGACTTAAAATGTAAATAAAACTGTACAGTGAGATTTTATCAGGCAGGCAGCCATTTGTGCAGTGTTAAGAAGGCAATCATTTTCCTAAAATATCACTCCAACTTAATTGCTTTATTTTGTCAGTTGAAGAAAAAGAAAAAAAAGATAACCTTGCCATCAATAAAGCTATATTAACTTTAACTAGCTGAGTGTCTGATGGTTTAATTTAAAAGTGGCCGAAGATTTTAGGTTTTTTCCTTTCTCTCTTTGGCAGTAATATTAAAAAAAGAGTCATTTTTGTGTCCTTGAGAAATAGGAAATACTTATAATACTTTATTTTAAGATAAATTTTACTATGTCTGCAATACTCATATAAATTTCATATTGTAAATCGGAAAAGCAAGCAATTACTGTTAGATCTACTTTAATTCTAAAAATAGTTTTTTCTTGCTGTAGTTATTTTTATATTGATATGATTAAGAATAAAATAAAACAATTTAGCCTTTGTGTAATTCAGCTAAGTGTAATTCAGCTAAGTAAAGGAAGTGTAAAGGAAGTGAAACTAAAATTAACACATTTGGAAGGACTACTTAGCCAGCATCACATTCTATCTAAGCTAAAATTTGCTGTCAGCATATATCTATAATAAGTATTCTTCCAGTGAACTGCCAGCTGGCTTGTAAAGAGGAAAATATAGTCTATAGAATAGACTGCTAGCTTTAAAAAGAAATATTTTGCTTTTGCTCATTGTAGGGTTCCGTAACACCTGAAGGACATCCTGGGAGACAGCAGCATATATAATGATAATGTGATGTCATTTTGTTTTTCCTAGTTGAGAAACACAAAGTGTGTACCAGTAATGGTAAAAACATTTTTTCTATTATATTCTTGTCAGCCTTATTTTTTAAAAGTGATGCAGCCTCTAATAGCTTAGGAAAAGCAGCGATAGCATAATAGTGTGTTTTGTCATGGATGTTAGAAAGGATGGATCACAACGTGCTACAGCTGGCCTTGGAAACAAAGTGTTATGAAGGCAGGACCAAAAAATTTACAGTGCTGCTTTATGTGCATGAAATTAGAATATGGATTGTTGAAAATATACAATGCTGCATTAGATAATTCAAGTTTTGACTTGTTTATTTAGTCTCTGTGTTGATTCTGCAGATTTTGCCTGTGACAAACTGTCGGTGCAACCATTGCATTAAAAGACATGTATTTTTCATGATATTGTTTCATGCTGCAATATGCTGGCTACAACTCCTTTCAAGTAATCAAGCTATATTGAATACAAACATAAAATAAAAAGCAGCAATAATTTGCTTTCGTTTTTAGCTTTATACTCTGACTCAAAGATATACACTCTTAGCCATTGGAGAGAGAACAGTATCTTTGCACATTGATGAATTGGACATAAAATAATGTGGTTGGATCAGACTCCTTGGCTTCGCTGGAAATACTGGAAGCATCATAAAAGTAGTACACTGACTAGAGGATCAGTTCCATTTTCAACCTCGCCATCAAATTTGTTATGACAATCACAGTCACTTTTGCTGCAGTAACTATGCCATCTGATGTAATCTGGTTCCCAATGCTAAAATACTGAAAGGCTAAAACACTATTAAAACATACAAATATCAGTTCTATTCCAGTTCCAAATGGCCAGTAGTTCCAGAGCTTGATCTTAAACATTCAGTGCACAGAAGAATCCTCATTTTATAAGGTTTCCCTCTAGGTTTTTTTCATATTCTTGCAAAACCATTAACTCCTTAGATCTTCCAGCTAAAATTAACTTTATAGCCATATGTATTTTACCAGGCCAGATATTCAATAAATATATTCAGGATATATTCAGTTCTTGCCTCTCTTTCTACTAAAGTAGCATAGCATTAGGGATAGTCCTAGATGGGCTTTAATATCTGCCTTTTCAGGCTCTCACATCACAAATATATTTGTAAAGACCATTTAGATACATCCATCATCTTGGGAGACTACTCCAGAGCTGAGTTCCTGCAATAGGGTTGGTTTGTGTCTCTGATTATTATTTAATGTATATACAAGGAATGATCAGTTGCTCTTCTGTGATAAGCAAATCAATTAATTTTATTTGCATATTGTGGACTCTATTCCTTGTAGAGGAATAGAGTACTAGTACAGGCTACTGTACTAGTAGCCTGTTCTGAAATTATTCCAGTCTAAGTTCACCTTGAGCATGGGTAACCAGCATCTTAAACGCTGTTCCAGGGAATGTCCTGCAAGTGACTTGTGCAATGCCATTAGTGTGTTGCTACTGACAAGAAACAGTGTAAGTGAAAAGCTGGGGGAGATGGGCAGAGGGAGGGAGATGGGAGGGGGAAGAGTAAAAGCAACCAGGAAGTAACATTTTTCATTTCTTCTGTCTTGAGAAACTCACACTTTGAAGCAAGAAAATTTTACACTTCAGATATTTTGCACAGCTCATTGCTTCTGACTCCAAGATAGTCGCTTGATCCCAAAGTCGCTGGTTAAGACTGCTCTGTGGTTTAATTTAGCCATTCTTTTCTCTCTTGCTTACTTTTTGATGATGAACCATGGTGTTAAGTTCTCTCTGGGAAAGCATGCTGCTTCCATATGGTCTGGGATTTCTGTAGTGGGGTGCATCCAGGACACAGTCTGTCATGACATGCTGTTTTTTCTGAGGAATCTCTACTGGCAAAGACACAGAGTGGTGCCAAATTCAAACCACCTGGCCCTAAGGCTAATTGAGTTTTTCCTGGGAGGGTAGAGTAATCATTTTGAAGTACCTATCTGAAATTATGTTACCACTGAGAGGGAATGGGGAAGATTGGCTTGTCACTGCAGTACTTAAATGCATCTATGAAGATGTATTCAAGATGGACGTTTACAATTAGTTAGGGGAACTAGTATGAATGCTGAATTGAAAAGCAGCCTACCTGGGCTAGCATTAGCACTTGTCACAGAAGTGGAGTTCCCTCAAAATCTAAAATGCTGGTAGTTTTCATTCTGAATAAGAACAAAAGCCTTTTGCTGAAGTGCTGCTTCGTAGCTAACTGCTGGATTAGACCCCATAAACATGTTTCAGCTTGAAGTCTTCCTCGGATTTAACATGAGCTGATTTTCAGTTTTGTAGTTGTGCTGCTCATGCTAAGCCCTGGGAACTTCATTAAGATCTGTGTGTGTTTCTGTGTGCTGGAAGGATTATGTGTGATTTCAGTTCATACCCCATTTCCTAGGGCATGACTTCTGATTTGGTTTCTGCTGCCTTGAGTCTTGTTCTGGAGCTGAATGGCACTGCTTGGTGCCATTGTCTTCCACAAACTTGTTTTCATACAAAATACCTAAAAGCAGCAAGGTTATGTTACATGTGTTTTGACATCCCATGCATCCTTAATAGATTTTCCATAAGCTTGCTGCTGTGCAATCTATCTATTTTACAGCCTCATTCCTTCCTGTTCTGCATGTGACTATTTCTTCATGTTTTGCGTTGGGCGGTTACTCTGTTTTAGCACATAGATGAGAGCAAGGGTGGTTGTGTCTTAAAGTGGGGGGCTAATGTGATGCTGATATTAAAAAAGGATTCCACATATTCCAGAATTACGTATGCAGACTAATACAGCTTTCTTCACGTGGCCTCTATTTTCCAGTAAACTTTGCAGCAGTTCAAATGGCATCTCAGTTACATACTCTTGTATTAATTTTGGTGTTTAACCTGAAAACAACAAAACAGTAGTCTGCCTTTTAATTACTTGGGTAACATGAAATTCAAATTACTTGTTTAGAAAAGATGTGGCTGGGAGAGAAGAGTGAGGTAGGTCTGATTCTGTGAATCAGAAGAGGTGCTCTGTGTAGGAGTAGGTATTAGATCTAAGTCTTTTCTTGTATTTTGAAAAGTAGTGGGGGTAAAGCTCTAGAAAAGATAATACTTTAGAAAAACTCATCTTCATAAATTATTTGTATCTGCTGAAAGAAATTAACATCACACTGTGTTGATGGAGAGTACCAACTATGGTTACAACTATTTCTAGCAAGAAAATCATGACCCATGTTACTTTTCAGAATTGTATAAAGGATCTTTATTAATTCACATTTTATTGTGTGATCTATAGTTGTATACACATGTATCCTGCCTATTGTATCACCTTCTAGTTAAGTGATGGAAAGGATTTGTGTGCGTGTTTCTGTTCTGTGTGTATATGGAGGGTAGTTTTAAAGAAACACTTTAGACTTCTGTGTACTTTTGCATTCATATTTTCTGTAATTCAGCTCAGAAGAAAAAATTGCTGGAAGCTCCAACAGACGCTGATACACTGTATTTTGTTCCAATTTCATTTTATGACCACTTTTTTCTCTCCAGAAAAGGAAATTAATTATTTTTAATCCTATTTGAAGCTTAACTGTATGATTGATATCTTGTATGTAAGATTACTTTGATTATGATGTTTAGTGTAAAAAAGTGATCACTTGGGCAAAGCACTAAAAAAAGAGGCAAAATGGAGAGAAGTGAAAGAAGACTAATGAGACTAAAGGGATGAGTGGTAAATTCTGTTTCCATCTAGACTTTACAAAAAAAACCCAAAACCAAACAAAGGGAAGGAAGGTGCCAGGCAGAAACCCATGTTCCAATATTCAACTCTTTTTCAGTTTTATCCTATCAGATCCAAGGTTGCTTGCTGATACTAAAAAAAAAGTTGTTTATGTTTCTGGAAATGTAGTAGCAAATAAAGCACACCTTTTTGTAGAACTTAAAACTGTTTTATGCAGGACAGATTGTTCAGCACAATAATTATCCTCACAGTGTTACAAACAGCACTGAACACAATGAGCTGTGGAAGCTCAAGCGGATCGTATTTAGCTATGACTTCATCCTTTAATAACTTTTCCACATGATTCTTCAGTTGAAAGGGTTTGGTTCTGTTTTGTGTCTCTGTTGTTGTTGTTTATCATTATTAAATTATTTTTTTTTACCGACATGAAGTGACACAGTATAATGCCTTAGTGACTCAGGTTCAGTGCTTGTAGGTAATCAGTTCTGTTGTCTTTTTTAGGGTATGGTTTCTACTGTTCATACAAATAGAAAAAGGTTTCTAAGTTTGTGAAGCAACAAGAAAAGACAGTGTGACTTTTTTAAAAAAAATCTATTTATTTCAAACAATTTCTCACCTTACTAGTTCAGTTTTCTCAGTCCTCAAAATGGCCAGTTTTACACATTCTATATGATCTTTAAATAATAGAAGGTGACATATTCAGGTACTCCCCTGCTTTGTTAGTTTACTAAAGAGCAGATTGCTGACCTTTAGCTTACTCCCACGGTAACATGGGAGTAATGGAAATATATATTAATGATTAAAACACATGGTAAAATTACTGAGAGAAGATAGTTCAATATTTGAAAATAACTGTGAAGAAAGGTGTTTAGATGCTCTTTTTTACACATCCATGGCTTAGTTTTATGTCTTAAATTAGAATTGAAATCTCCTACGTATAAATTGCTATTTTAAAAAGAAACACATGGACATCTCAGTTTCCTGAATATTTACACTGAGTATTAACACAAATATATTTGTACATGAATGTTAAGTAGAGAAATGAAAGGTGTATGATTAATAACAATATGCAAATTTGAAACTAATTTATTGGTGTTACACAAAGGGCAAACTGGGATAGTGTTTGGCCAAATATGTTTACATACTTCATATTTGCATGTGTTTAATGAACATGCAGTGTGAAATCACCCATCTTTGCATAAAAACTGGATGAGCACTTTTTTTAAAGAACAAATGGCTTGAATTTCAAAGCCTCAATGGTTGAGCAGGCTTTCCTATATCTCCTGTACTCTGCTCTCACTCTGCTAGGGAAGATGGCAGTGGATCCATCCATGTTCCCCAATACGTGATTTACTTGTGCTGCCAGTAATAATGTCCGCTTAGTATATAGCCCTCTGTCCCTCCTTTTCAGTGTTGAGTTGTAAAACTTCAGTGTTCTAATTAACCCTAGGCACTGGGAAGAATTGTTTCCCCTCACAACATACTGTTTTGCACTTTATTAGGAATATTATGAGAAGTTATGTTCAGTTGATTCAATGACTGAATTTTACAAATGCTGGGCTTTTTATCTCACACTCTGCAAACTGAAAAAGACTCAAGCTCATCATAAATGATTTTCCCATGATTAAAAAGTTAGACTCCCATTTTTATCTTCCATCTTCGGTGGAAAATAAATCCTCTTGTGTCCCAGTTTGGAATGAAATACATGAAGAGTATACAAAAATATATTTCCTCCTTAATTAGTTGTTTCCTTTAAGTTTTTTGAAGGAGGGCTACAACTTGACTAAGATCCCCTCCATCTGCCACAATATGCTTGCCTTTATTTTGACTTCCCATTGCTGTCTTATCAAATATCACATGAATCATTACCATTTGTTTGCCATCCCTTTCTTTTGTTTTGTTTCTCTTCCTCCAAATGATTAAAACATCAACCTGAATGAAAGGTTAGAAGTACACTGTGATTCACATTTTCCCCATCTTATTAAAACAAATAAACCAGCCAGTTATATAATTTAAATGTGCTTGAGCTATGGCATGCAGATGCTTTTATCAGCTCCGGGCTGAAGAGGTTGTGTGCATTCGGGCATGCACGTACAACTGTTCTTTGAAAGGGACAAACCTCATTAAGATTACAGGTACCTGGAAATAACTTTTGAGAAAATAGCTACCATTTTCAATAAAGCTACTTCCTAACAGGAAATGCAATTTATTATGTTACTTAGCACAAGTGAGCAGCTTTGCTTTTATTTAGATATAAGTAGCCCCATTTAAGGTCACAAATGTTTTATTTCTTTTAAACTGAAGTTAGCAGTTTTTAATGGTTGGAGGGTCTGGCAACAGTATACTTAATTTCAGTATGAAGCATCTGCTGTCTTTCGGAGCACATGGACTAGTCCTGGGGATTTTGTGCTACAACATGTGATTTTAGAAGTGGACTCTAAGCTCAGATCAGCTCAGTCACCAGCCATAGAGATGGGGTTCAAATGGATTTTTATGAGTGAAGAACCTTTAATTTCCATTAAATGCGTATGCATGTGTAGTTTTTTGGTTGCTCTTGGTTTTTTTGTTATTTGTGCTAGTATAGTCCTTAGAGATTTCAGCTAACACTGGTATTATCTTCCTAAGGACAAGAAAAGAGACTGAGAAACCATAAGTACATGAAATCCCCTAAAATGAAAAGGGAAAGAAACAGAAAGTTTGAAAGAGAGAACAGAAAAACGGAAAAAAAAATAAGCAAAATCACAGAAAATTTCCATCGTAGTTGGGAATAAAGCTCCTGTCTTCAATTGTTCACGTCTTATTAACAAGAGACATCAACCTTTGTTCTTTGAAAGTACAAAGAGATTAATAGATACACTATTCAAACACCCTTAAGACCCATTTTGAGTGAAAATTGTCTTCTATCACTGGCCTGTGCATATTTGACAAAAATATGTTAACTGAAGTTAGGAATTCTAGTGACTAAAACTGTGGCTACTTTGATGTAAGGGTTCTTGGATCATGGGCTGGGATTTACTATTCTACAGCTCACAAATTACAGAAAAAAAAAAATTGATAAAAAATTATTCAAACCTTGACATCCTAACTTTCCAAAGCTCACACTGAGATTTCATATCTTGTCATTTGTTTCTTGAACGACCTGGTCTAGTGAAAGGTCCCTACCCACAGGAGGAGGGTGGTCCTTGGTGATTTTTAAAGTCTCTTCCAACCCAGACCATTCTATGATTCTGTGATTTTCCTTTTCACATAGTATTTTGTCCTTTTTTTTTTCCTTCTTAACCTGGACCCTGGGAGTTTCTTTCTTATCAGCTCTCTGTGTCAGGCTACTGTATCTTTCTGTCTGTTTGGACACTTGGTTGGTTGTTTTCAGCTCCTAACTACAGAAAACACTATCCTATTCCTAAGAATTTACCTCAGTAGGCTTTTATAAGATAGCAAGTGACTGAATTCAGATGTGACAGAATACCTTGGATGCTGATTTGCAGATTTTCATAAACCAAAGACTGCAGTATTATAGTCATGATGATCACTGTTATTACATTTATTTTTAAAGCAACTCTGAGAATACAAACTAAAAAACGATTTTTTGGATTGCGAACAACCCCACCGTGGCTTACACTGAGTGGCAGAAATACACACATTACCATCTAATGGATGACTTATTTAGTTTGCAACTGAAGACAAAACTTAACATTTCATTGTACATTTTTATCAGTTTACGAGGTTGCATATTAATAGTAATAATATTTGAGTGGGTTTTTGTTTTTACCTCTGAAAATGCTGGGTCCATAGAGATACTTACTGCAAGCTGCCCACAGAACACTAATGTGAATCATTCCCCAAATGACATCTCTGTGGGATGCATTTCAAGGCATATGATTTGTTTCAGCATTGCAAACTTGTATGTCAGTTCCATTTGTTTGTTTTTTATAACATTTATGACCTTTTAACTATTTGGGCATGTTCATTCAAAATCCTCCAAATGAATCTTAATTAAAAAGAGTTGATCTAAAAAAATACTCCCTCACTCTGGGTAGAATTTCTGTCGTATCAATCCACAGACAAAAACAAATGATGTTTAGGAGTAGTGGCATTTTCAGTTTGAGTTACTAGCATGAGCTTGTGTGATCTTGCTGAACACTGCCATTTGCGAAAGAGCAATTAAAACAGATGACAATCTGCTAATCACACACGGTTCTATTTAGAAATTTAGCAGTATTTTCCCAGTTTGTGTTTTTGCTTGACTTCCTAAGAGTAAAAGTAAGTTTTATGTACTGATATTGTATATAACAGTATGTAAATTTGGGAAACTTCACCACAGATCAACAGTTTTCAGTAGGCTAAAAATATACCCCAGTGTTGTAAACATCCTTAGTGAAAGCTGTGTATGTGTATTTGTGTAGTATATGTTTGCATTCATATATTTGTGTGGCTAAAATATTCCATATTTGTTTTACATAAATTTTTTTTTATGCTGATAGACAGATTCTGCATTCGTTAACAGAAGAAAGTAATACAACAGGCCTGCGTAGCTGTTAAGGCTGATCGGGAGGCAGAAGGCAGAGGCATGCTCAGGATTTAGGATTTAGAAGTAGTGGCATTTTCACATTGGCTTACAAAGGATGAGCCGGCTCAATTTGCTGATCACTCTCATGATTTGTAGGTTTTGTCTGTGGTTTTAACCTTGAAATCATTAAAGGCCTATCAGTGGTAATACTCCACTTGTATTCAGATAGGAGCTCTGGCTACACCTAGAGGCGAAGTGATTCTGGTGGCTTTGATGACTGGGAAGTTCCTGTCATTTGGGAAGAATCTCAGAACATCAAGAATAGGGAGAGAAATGGATAGGAGCAAGGCAATGGAAAGAGACAGCAGTCAAATATAGGGATTGTATTTGGTCACCACTTTGTGATGTGAGGTTATCGTTCCTCTGCAGATCTGTGAGTTTAGCACATTGAAGTCTTTGAATTTCTGAAGCACAGTGCTATTCACCTGTTGCTCATTATTCATGAGTGGCTACATGAACTTCTCAGCCACAGTGCTGTTACCACTTCCCCGGGGAGCCTATTCCAGTTCCCAACCACCCTCAGGGTGAAGAACTTTTTTCTGATATCCAACCTAAGCCTCCCCTGACTTGGTTTTATGCTGTTCACTCAAGTCCTGCCACTGGTTGTGAGAGTGAAGAGATCAGCTCCTGCCCATCCAATTTCCCGTGTGAGGAAATTGAAGGCTGCAGTGAAGTCTCCCCTCAGTCTCCTCCAGGCTGAACAGACCAAATGACCGCAGCTGCTCCTGATACGGCTTCCCCTCCAGACAATCCCCTCCCTTGCCCGGCTGGCGATGCTGTGCCTGGTGCTCCCCAGGACACAGCTGGCCCTGCTGGCTGCCAGGGCACTGCTGACTCATGTTCAACTTGCCATCAACCAGGAACCCCAGGTCGCTTTCCTTGGCGCTGCTCTCCAGCCTATCGTTCTCTAGTCTGTGCACACCACCCGGACTTCTCCATCCCAGGTGCTGAATCCAGCACTTGCCATTGTTAAACTTCATGTGGCTGGTGATTGCCCACCTCTCTCATTTGTTGAGGTGTCTCTGCAGGGCCTCTCTGCCCTCTAGGGAGTCAAAGGCTCCTCCCAATTTAGTGTCCTTGGCAAACTTACTCAGTATTCCTTCGATTCCTGTGGCCAAGCCTTTGATGCAGATGTTAAAGAGAACTTATATATATAAACAAGTATGCTCTTACTTTGTAAGGAAGGTGCTTTGTAGAGCTGCCCATTTCTATTCTTATTTATTGTCTGTGGATACAGAATACAGGATCTGATAGTGTCTTCTTTTAAAAGTGAAAAACTTGCTATTGATTTTACTGCCAGGTTGGATCCTTAAGCAGTGTAAAATAGCGCTGACTTTTGAAACTGTAGTGGTGTTCATCTTTTGTTGGCTGCTACAAGGATTCTGCTTCCTGCAGGTGTATTTTTAATTAAGAATATGTTTTCATACATACTTTATTTTAAAAGGTAAATGCAGACCTAGTATAGTAAAATAAAATAAGTTAGTGACTGCAGGTTATCAGAATGTTAAGGTGTGGGAATTATGCATAGCACTCATTAGCAAGTGTACATTCAGGATAGCCAAAGTGTTGGTATATATGCAGAGTAATACTCCTGCAGAGGTATCCAGACAGCTTTAGTGCTGTAAATGTTTATTGTGTTTATTCAATATGTTTGGGAGAACTATATGGAAATGTAGCCAGGAGTAGAACTAACTATCCTGTACTTGATGCAGGTTTTCCTTGGAGATGGTGTTCCAGGCCTTCAGTTTTACCAAGCTCCATTTCAAAGTCTCCTTCTTTCTCTCCTGAATTCCCATAAGCATTTTTGTTGGTCTTCATGCATCAAATAATAATAAAAAAGTCTTTAAGTTAAGGCCTTACTCAATTCCTTTTTATTTCTCTTCAGTGCAAGACCATAAAGAGCGAACAGAATGGAAATGGTTCTGAGTGGAAGCACTTTTATGTAGTGGGAAAGTTATCATCTACTCTGCCAAAAAAAAAAAAAAAGTCACTAACATAAAAAAGTACGGAAAGGGAGTAGAAAAATGTAAAGATGGGGAGAAAGTAGCAAAAGGGCGTGTAGCCCAGAAGCTCACAAAAGAAACCTAGTGGTGCAAAAGGAAAAACAAAGGGACACTAGATAAGAATCTCTGCAGCAGAGTGATTCTGCAGTCTCCTACTTTCCCCAGCAGTTCTTATAGAACTGGAAAGGGGTGTGCAGAAGGTTTTACAGCTGTGTATGGTGTACTCTTGTCTGCTTTCAGGTTAAACTTCTCTTTCTCTCAACAATTACAGTAAGCTCATGGACGTAATGACACACGTTTCAGTGATATCCAAGCATTTAAAAAATTTCAGCATTCATTTGCACAGGTTTATCTCACACAATTTCTTCACTGTGTATCTAATTTTTACTGTATATCTAATAAAAATTTTATAGGAATTGGAATAAAGTTGTTAGACTTGAGTTGGAATAAAAATGTTAGACTAAGAAAACCAAAACAGAAATAAAAACTTCTGAAATCTTAGAAATCTTTGCTGAATTTACTTAGATTTAAATAAGAAGTTCATGCAAACTTTCAGAGCTGAGATACAGCTTGTACTTGCAAATGCTTATATTCTAAAATATAAGTAATGTTTCATAGTTATGCACTGGGGAGGATTAATTGCTTCCTAATGTGCTTTATTCATATGGTGACAATGCTTTCTACCCTACAGGTCAGAAAGCGAAGGTTTTCTGTTTGTTTTCTGTTTTTTAAAAAATAATCTTTATGTTGCTATGAAAATAGGTGTATATAAGATGTTCATGTCCCAAGTGAGGAAAAAATTGCTTTGTACTTACAAATTAGGTGAAAATATGTTGTGGCAGTATGTTCTCTTCAAATTTTTCTAGATAACAGTTACTGGCTAGGTGAGCTTATTGTTTCTCAAGTTCCCTCATATCTCACTTAAATATATGCTCCTCACTTGGGTGGAAAAAATGTTGTGAGAAACGTGCTTACATCTTTAACATAGTAATTGTTCAGTTAATCTCATTTATGGGGGGAAGGAGGCTATACTTCACTGATACCGATTAAATATCCTATACTGGGTTCTATATAAATAGCTACAAATGTGCACAATGGTTACATTACATGGTATATTTAACAACACGGCTAAATCAGAAAGTATGAGCTATGCCTTTAGTGATGGGATTACTAACGACTGCATGCAAGAAGATTTTTTTGCTCTGCAACCATGAAGGAAATAATTGCTGTTCAGCACTATTCAGTTATGTTTGCATATCAGTAAAAACACATGCACAGAGGCTCCACCTACATTCCTAGTGCCCTAGCACTGATACGAGTCCAGCATACATTAAAGTTTCAGAAGTTGTTAAGTTTTCACAACTTGCAAAGTGCGTGTAATTTTCAACAGAGTTAATTTGACCGCTGTCAGATGAAATTGCAAAGGTGACGTTCAGGTTTTATGATTTTCTTTTATTTTAGACAAAAAGTATCATAGGGGACATTTTACAGATTTGTTGCATGATTGCTTCTGCTGAGGTTTTAAGTCTTGTGGGGTTTTTCCTCTTTTTGATTCATTGCAGATATAAATATATAAAGCAAATGTTTCTCTTTCATATTTTAGATGGAAGACTTTATTTGAAAACTACTGTCATGTATTGAATTTTTCCTGCTGAAAATACGTGTGCTACGGTAAAGAACATTGCAGTAAGACATTGGCTCATAAGGAGTTCTGTGGAAACAAAATGTTTTCAAACCAACTTCCTCAACTTCATTTATCAATGTTCTTCAAAAATCTAAAGAATTCTGCAAGAGTGTCCTCCTTTGGTTATCTCCTGTGGCTCAACCTGGAGATCTAGAGAATGTGTGTAAATGTACAGTAGCACTGTTCTCACAGCGAAAAATCTGCATCTCTGCGCCGGACTATCGTATCCAAAATTACAGGCAGTCAGAACAAGGCTGAGTATTCCCTTTTTCAAGGAATGCAGACTCTCTCCTCCTCTGATGATTCTATATTTGAGCACATCCAATGATCCTTCCAGCGGTGTCCAAGTACACTTACAGACTGTTATACTGTTATACCATACCGAAACCAGCAAGACAGCTCAGAAATGAACTTGTAGAGGGCATAAGAGGATTCTTATTTAAAAAAAAAAGAAAAAAAAAAGGTAAAAGACGAAAAAAATTGATACATTCAGTTTTCAAACTATGATTGAGGGTTTTCTTCTAAAGACATTTTTTCCACATGCTTTCCGAGAGACCAACACATATATGTTAGACTACATTAAGTGAAATGGAATTTTGTGTAAGTGAAAAGAAATACTGAATGTAAACAAACTGTTTTACTGTTCACAAAGTCTCTTTTCCTAAAATAAAATTTAAAAAAATAAAAAGAATAATAATTTCTCATTGTAAACTGGCAGGGGTTTATGAAATAAAAGACTTTGCTTCTTATCAAAATGTTGGTCACATGTACAGTATATAACACAAATCACACAAGGAAGGTATTATGTATGCAGTAGAAATCTAGAGTTTAGGAAATGAAACTTTTAGATAATATTGTTTTGTCACCCTGTTGGTCAGAAAGACACCTTTCTAGTTTTAACGCATGCAGGCATGTAAATATTTGTCCTGGAGTCACAGTATTACTGAATGAGATCTTAAGCATCTGGTAACAAGTCAGAATTCTGTATCAGCCACTTTTATTTGTATATTGAGCCCTGGTTAGTGCCCTGACTAGTGCACTTCTAAGAATGGACTGTGGCTGAGCAGCAAGTCAAAACGCCAGAAATATTTTTATATGTTAATGTCATATTACGTCAATGTTGCTAAAAAAAGAAAACCTAACAAACACTTGATGTATCAGTCCAATTCCACGTAGAACTGAGTGATACAGTTGAAGTCTAATGTCCCTCCCACCTGTCTTAGGGATGGATGGTTATGTGTTACTTTCACTGTCTTTATGAAAGCTACAATATGTGTTTTCACCTTTGTGCTGATAACTGGAAGTAAGCTGCAAAACACTGCTTATTACATTACTAAAAATTATGTTCTTTGCTTTGCATACTTTTGGGTTACCCCTTTAAAGACTGATTTTGTGAATCAGTGCTATTACTGTAAGTTTTGTGATTATGCTTTCTTCATCTAATGTTTTGTGCATATAAAATATTATTTATTACATGGAAACATATCAAAACCTAAATGTCTAAGATGCCTAACTTAAAGCAAATATTTCTTTAAAAGTAGTTCTGATTGGATATTAATATTATTTTGTCCAAAAAAAAAATCTAATGTTTTGTAAACTCTAGCACTGAGCTTCTATAGTTTGTAGGTCTTCCTTGCAATACTGGTACACGTTTATTTTGTGCAGTTCATATTTACTCCACCACAATCCTTTTTTAACAATAGAAAGATGTATATACAAGTTCACATCACAGTAATTTTTTTAAAGAAATATTGAGCAATATTTTTCATTAAATATTGTTGTCTAATACTTTGTAGTGATGTTATTTTCTAACCATGATTCTTTCATGATTTTCATAGTTGCTTTAACACGTATGGGATTCTGTACTCCAGTTTTTTCATATGCAGTCTTTAAAGGGTTAACATCTGTAAAGTTAGATGGACTTGTGGCAAGCTTTTGAATCATTCATATCTGAAAGAGAATTAAAAGCCTACAACTGAAATATGTACTAGCATTTACCATTGCTCTGCTCCTTGCATAGAGTCACCTGTAAGTAGGTTTAGTAGTTTTACAGTATATTCTTTCAAGACCTTTGGGAATGCCTCAGTGTTTGGCTTGGTACATAAACAGAAGTGTTAAGGATTAAAGGGGAACCAATTTATGAGCTGGATGTTTAGAAAGAATCTTGCTAAAAACAGTGTAAATATTACAGAACATGAGATGTTACCCTAAGTTGAAATTTTTTACCCCTCTTTAGTGTTACAGGTTTTGGGTTGGTATTTTGGTTTTGGTTTTTGATTTGCATATTTTTTTTTTCATAGATTATGGAGAAAAGTTGTGCTCATGTTATTGTTTATATGCTTTTGTAATCTTAAAGATATTAATGTCTAGTTGTTCTATATTATAACCACATTTGCGCTCTATGCAAGCCCTTGGAACAGAACATACTCATCTTCATGTAGGACCTATGAAAATTGTCTATTTTTATCTATATATTTAAAGTTTTCTAAAAATGAAAAAAGGTTATTACGAATTTTGTTGTACAAAATCTGTACAAAAATCTGTTTTTACATCATAATGCAAGAATTGGAAATTTTTCTATGGTAGCCTAGTTATTTGAGCCTGGTTTCAATGTGAGAACCACGTTTACTGTTATTGTATTTAATTTTCTTTTCTTTTCAACAATCTGCTAATAAAACTGTCTGAAATCTCCCTGTGACTTTATTTACAGTTCATCTTTATTAAATTTTCTGAAATGTATAACATCAGAGGAATATTTACTTTCTAATGGGAGGTATCTAAAAACAACATAAGTCAGCTCTTTGTAATGTGAGGAGAACAATGCTGAATGATTTTATTTAACATGCAACTGCTTCTATCTCTAATATGAATTACTGTGGTGAAAAACATCATAAAAGCATACTCTGTGGTTATTGTTTAACAAGCATATTTTCCATTTTTTTTTCTTGCCAGCTAAGCAAACTGCCCCCATCTACATGATTTATTTATGTACATTTCTCAGTTTATGAAGCTGTTATTTGTACCTTTTTCCTTTATATTGTGATATTCCCATGATTCTTATTTCACAAAGCTTTGTGCTGAATAATGTAAAGTGGACACATTGATGGAAAAAACAATATTATTCCTCTAACTTCAAAAATGCAGGGGTAATCCTGTTGGTTTTGTCTCAAATCTCCTTCACTTGATAAAATGTATTTAGAAACACATTTTTTTAACAAACCTCAAGTATTTAAACAGTCATTTGGAGAAAGAAATATTTCTGGCTTAGCATATCTTTAGGTGGCATTGTGAGAAAAAAAAAGGCTGCTTTTTTTTTAAGGTCAAGATGGTTATTTAAGAACAAATCTGGAACTAAGTTGGTTTTGCTTACAGAAAATTCGAAAGTCAGCCAGGTATGACTGATTTTGAGTATTCTCCCTTATTGTCCTGGCCTGCCCAGCCTTGGCTTGCCTTCTCTTTCCATCCTTTCTCTTCCCTTCTTTTCTGATCCATACCTACATGAACACTTCTGCTTTCGTTAGGGGGCAGACCTGTTTGGGACAGCAGAATAGATTAGCTTTCTTGGATAAGCCCATTCCACTATCCCTGGATGGCCTGAGGACTGCAAGCATGAGGCTGACAGGCTTCCTGGGTTCCAGCAGGTTGTTATTGCTGGCTGGCTGATTAGAATTTTGGTTATCTGTATATAGGGCAATCACAATCTCCTTCTGCCTGCATTAAAATGTCCTGCATGTCTGAATTAGTAAGGATCCCAGGTACACTGTAGCCAGCTCCCCTGCTATAAACTCTGGCACAGCTAAAGCAGGGTAAAAAGTAAACTCATTAATCTCAGTCCAGCTCATGCTGAAACCCAAATTATCTCTACAGTAACAGACTAGCAACCTGCCTCTGTGTTTTTAAGCATCCCAGGAAATAGTCTCTTTCAGCAGAAAGGAACTGTACTCTCAAAAGTTCCACCTTACCTCCATTAATAAATAGTTGCTTTGTCTGTGCAAGGTATCTGGCATTTAGCAGGTCTGAGGTTGGATGGGCTGATAGATAGTCAGATGTTGGTACTCCTTGTGACTTAAATAAAACAAAAATGTTTCGAAGCTCAGATCAAAATCAAGAAAAGGTTGCCCTGAATATATCTTGCCTATAACTTAGTAACTGTAGGTTATGGTCAGATCCTGAAGAAATTCAGTGTCAGCAGCTAGACATCTAAAG
This sequence comes from Rhagologus leucostigma, assembly GCA_013397725.1. Taxonomy (NCBI): domain Eukaryota; kingdom Metazoa; phylum Chordata; class Aves; order Passeriformes; genus Rhagologus; species Rhagologus leucostigma. The sequence continues at coordinate 1,445,407 of VZTD01001019.1, forward strand.
TTTTACAAAAATCCTGTAAGAACTGACCAACTCAAATGAGAATTTTTTTTTTTAATTTTTTTGTATTTTTGCAATGACAAGAGATTTAAGGTTGGGTTTTGATCCGAAAGGTAAACCTCTTATTTACTGAAAGTTCTATAAATTCTTGAAAATTACTTCATTTGTTATGTGCTTACATGTTATTTGACACAAGACTGCAATAAACAAAGACTGAGGCCAAGATTTTGAAGCGTGACTGCTGATTACAGATACTTCCAGTTTTGCTGGCCAAACTTCGGACATTTTCAATGCCTTTCATAAAGTAAAATATCCTAGCTCAAGAGTTCTGTGAAACTTATTTCTTCAGTAGCTGCTAACTCATCCTTAGGATACTGAGGGAGTGTGTTAGTGAGCCTTTGCTGAGCAGGGGCTCATGCTGATCGATGATGATGGTTCCACCAGCAGCAGTATCACACCATTTCAAGCTACAGCCTCCTGCTTAAAAAGCTTCGTTTTCAAAGAGAGAGGAAACAAGGACTTTCTGGAATTCAAACTCTTAAAAGGAATCAAGTTAGAAATAAAATCCAGACAGACAGAGTACTTGGAAGCTTTGTAAATGTTCACCTAAAAGTCAAGTACTATGCAATACTAAGCAACTTGGGAGAATTTGCACATGATCTGTGGAGAAACATGATTTCTTTGTCCGGGTTAGAGTAGCAATGGTTGACATAGTCCAGTGAATTGGTTAATTGATGCTCTAAATTTGATTAATAAAAACAGAGCTAGGTTCATCTTGCTGTATACAGCAACAGGACAAGAAAACAGGTCCCTACTACAAAAAAAAAAAAAGAAAACTCCAGCTTGATGTAAAGGTAAAGAAGTCGAAATGAGAGAGATGAAGCACTAGAACAGTTTTTGCAAAGTTCCAGGATCTCCATCTTTGGAGATTTTCAAACCTTAGATGAGCAAGGCCCTGAGAAACCTGATCTAACTGAAGTTTAAAAAGATTAGACTACTTGACCTTCATAATTCCCTTCCAAACTCAGTTTTTCATGGTTCTAGAACTGCAAGGCTTATTTGCATGATGCCCTTCTAGGCATAACACTTTCTGTATCCAGCTTAACAAGGAGCACAATTTTATCCTATAAATAGCAGTCATCAGATCTAGAATAGAAATTGCTGGGATATATTTGAGCATTCACAGCTTTTTGATCTTCCATATCAGGAGGCCAGAAGAATGAGCTGCACTAACAGCAAAGATGTGGAAGAAGATACAGAAAGTGAATACAGAGAGGATAAAAATGGCACCTATTTTAATACATATATAATTAATTTAAATAATAAGAATTATAAGCTGTAGCAACTTTGTCAATCAGTTCTCAGATGAATTTTCTAGCAATAAATAAATATAAGGCAAAGTGAATAAATAATATGTCTAATAATATAACAAACAGCTGTTTGGGTTAAAGAAACTAAGTTGATGTTGTTTTATTGGGTATACTGGCCATACAGTCTTTGAGGAAATGGAATGATAAGCTGGAACAGATCCTTCTTTTAAAATATACTTCCTTTATTTTTTTCAAATTGCTTTCTTGAAACTGGTCCTGCAAGGCAACCAACCAACCAACCAACCATTTTGTAATTCTGTAGATTTTTACCATTCTGAGATACAGAGGACTTTGAAGCAGTCAGTTTGGATTGTTGGCTTCTCTGTCAAGTAAGTGTTGTCAAGCAGGTTGGGAGCCTGAGGTATGCAAAGGTTAAACTTGGCATTTTAAAACTGGAGAGACAAAAGGAATGACTTTGGGCTTCAGTGTCTATGAAGTGGTATCATGGTACAAGCTTATTTAACTAGGACTCAGTTCTGAAGGATTTTGTAGTGGTTTTGTTTTGGAGGTGCTAATTATGGGGTGAATTCCAAAGTAGAGAGATGAAAAGGAAAGTTTTGGTAAGGAAAGCAGGCTAAAAGAATGAGGCTGCAACAGAATTTTGAATAGAACATAGGGATGGCAGAAAATAGGAGATTTCAGCTGTCAAGATGGAAGTAAATAGTGATACAATAAGGAGAAACTGGATTCTAAAGATACTCTTTAGAAAGATGTGGCAAGATACAGATGCAGCAAACAAACTCATTTGGCAGGGTCCTGGGCAAGCAGACATCGTTTTCAATTCAATTCAGAAGCAACTAATAACCATTTGGCTTCTGTTCACTGTGACCAAACTGATGCTGCAGAATCTGGCTGTTCAGTGATGGGATGATATATTGGAAGCCAGAAATAAGTTTCTACATGGATCTTTTGAACAATCTGAACTCAATTTAACAATTGAAGAGGACAGAGATAAAGTATTACCTTCTTTGTGAGCTGATCAATAACAAGCACACCTCTGGGAAGCAGATGCTACTATTACCCTTTGAAGCCATTTCAGTGCTGGAAGCCGAACAGGTTCACAGGACACCTTACACAGAACTTTCAGAAGCTGTAAATAATGGTAATAATAATAATTATTCTTAATAAAGCAGCTCTAATTCTCAGGTTTTCCGAGTAAAATCTTATCCTGTATGCCTCCAGCACAACCCCCTACAAACCTGCAGGTGTATATATGGCATATATATATCTTATAGAAGATAAGACCCAAGTGATGAATTGTGGCTTTAAAACAAAATCACAGCAAAAACTTAAACTAAGATATGGACAAACTTGGGGGGAAAAAAGGTAATGATTATAGTACAAAATTAGCTCAGTGGTTTCAGGATTCAAAATGTGAAAAAAGAAACTCTAACAGCATCCATGTGCCTAATTCAAAATCATAATAAAGTGCTTTTTTAGAAGTATGCAGTGCTTGCTAAGTGTTTCCATGACTCTCCTGAACGCTCCTTGGGCACTGATGATGATGTATCAGTTCCCCTTTGAAGCACCTAGATGCCTAGCACAGGCATAACCTCCTCTTGGAGCCAGAATCTTAGTTGAACAAAGTGATGCATTGTGCATTTCACTACATCAGAAATCTCATTACATAAACTAAAAGAATAATTGAAGAGAAGGAAATACACAGCTGCCAATCCCAACCATTTCCACAGTTCCACAGCCCAAGAGTCCAACCACCCATATGCCCTACTACTACACTGAACAACACATTCTTTCTCTTGTTGTATTTTTCCTCCTGTTACTTCTCCCCCACCCACATCAAGCTGTAACTATTTAGTATTAGCTCTCTGCTGATGGGGAGGAGAGGGAGTGTGAACCCACTGAGAATAAGAAGCAACCTGAATGCCCCCCCCATACTGTGTTGGGAAAGTGTTCATACCACTCACCTTGAGAAGTGGACAGGCCTGGTATCTTGTAGCTCCTGTCTTTTAAAGGTGCACTAAAAGTGCATCTACATGCGCAGTTTATGGGCAAAAATGAGCCTCTCTAGGATGAATTTGCCTTGCATTTGAGCTTCTGGTGTGCACTCAGGCTCCTAAAGCAGTTTCTTTCCCTCGTGGAACTTAGTCATGTGAAAGGATATCATCTGGATTTTGCCACTTGCAGTGTGGGATTAGCAGCTGGTGGTCTGCACAAGCCTAGGACTGGCAACCAGTAGAAACTTCATTGCTGGTAATGCCATGGTGAGGTCATGCAGTCCTAGAAGTGCAACAGATTGCATCATGTCATAGTGTGGTACTTCCCTCCTTGCATCACAGCAATCAGCAATGGAAACACACTCAGTGATTGGAACTTCTGCCCTCTGCAATGCACCGTCTCCAAAAGGTCCCATAAACCCTGCTGAGGTTTGGGTTTGAAGTGGAGCTGATAAACCAAAGCTGGTAGGTGAGGTTTTGGCTTGAGTGAGGCTTTTGAATTGGGCATGAGGGTGCTGAGGAAACATCTTATGAAGTTGCAAATGAATGACATCAGGGATATTCTGCCTTGCTATTCTAAATCTTCTTTTTACAAATAAATTATGCTTAAATCAATTAGCTATTTATTGATTCATAAGGGTATTCTTTTTTATTTATTTCCAGGTGTTACTTGAGTGAAGACAGATTATGATAACAATAACTAATGCTTTTTCTTTTAATTTACTAAGCTGCTATCAGCATTCAGAAAGATTATATTTGGAACCATATGAAGAGTTTATTTTGTTGTGAGAACAATAACAGGCACTTACTTTAGAACTCCTACTAATCCTGGACCCTTCCATAAAACTTTCCTGAGTAAATGAGTTGTACAATGCATTTTTCTAATAGTCTGTAGTTGTATGTTTTATTCAAGTTTAAAAATACTTCACCCTTTTAACAAATGCTGCATATTCATCTAAGTAGTGGTCATTAAAGAGAGTGCCACTATATCATTCCTTTGTATTTAATTTGGGGTAGAAAGCGGCAACTGTATTTTGAGCAAGGTTTATTTCTTTTCCAATTTAGGTAATTTCCTTTTTTATCTAAGATGGCCAAGTTCTATTTAAATCATTGTGCAAATTGTTGATGAGGTGCTTTTATTTGAATCAGCAAGCATTTGGCCATGGCAAATGAGCTTCTGGCATACGAGAATATTAGTACCAGGGGACATCTTGGGAAACTGCAGTTTGTTTTTGTGCATCATGAACAGTTTTCAGTGTTAAAAGTTATGTTTTTCTTAAATATTGTTCCATTCAAAGTAAAAAGAGTTGCTTGCTTCTTTGATTTTCATTCCATTCTTCTATCACTGCATGTAAAGAATTAAGTTTAACAGGAACAGAGATAAAAATCAAAGTGTTCACATTTCATCAGTTCTTCTCCATTTTGCTCTTTCAACTCAGTGACTCTTTTTTAGTACTTTTTTATTTTACTAGCTGGTATAATTTCCAAAATACACATTAAAGAATTCTTACATGGTTTTTCATATTTGATTAGGCGTCAGCAGTGCAGTGACCAGGGCAGATAGGGCAATAACTAATTAGTCTGCAGACCACAGAGAGTTGAACACAAGTATTTACTTGGCTGACAGAATATTTGTCAGCCTCCTTCTCAGAGGCAGAACAGGTTCTAGCAAGGACTGTGTGAAGCACTTTGGCCACAGCTGATCCTCTCTGCCATTTTCTCTGTGTCAGTGCTTTACCTGCTAACCCTCCATCCCCTCTGGTTCTTCTGCAGGTGTGCCATAGATCCAACACACAAAAAAGAGACAGAAGGTCGATGTGTACAAGATTGCTCGCATTTTGTGCTTCCCCAATACACTGATTTTACTGAGCACATGCAAAAGTGCTGTCCTTTATATAGTCAATAGACTAGAGTTTTCCAGGATATATAAAGGGCTCATTACTTATGCAAGATAATCACCCTGAATGTACAAAGCAGGATGTCCTAGGATGTGGCACAGACTTCCATAGTCCAAGACTACCATAGTCTTCCTTTGATTTTTGCAAAACACTGTCAAAACCCCCCCAAACAACAGACAAACAGAACACACACACACACACATAAAAACCAAACAAAAACCAATCAACCAAAAAAACACCTCAAACAAAAAACACCCAAAACCCCAAAAACAACCAACCAAGCAAAGAGGTTGAATTTATTTACAATTCTGGAGGGTTGCAGCATCTAGTATGGGTGAGGCTCAGAAGATTTTGTGAACAGCCAACTTTACTTTGAAGAATGAGAGAAAATGACACAGAAAGATTGCTCTACACTGTTTGGACACAGAGTTCCTGAACTTTGGTGATTATATATAATTTACCAGTATATTTCTTGCTTTAGCATGCAACCCACACATGATTTGTCAGTCATACCATACCACAAACCCCTCCTAACCCCCAGTCACATTCAAATTGCCTGGCTTGCACGCAGGTCCAGTCACCTGTACTTGCTGCCATTGCGAATTGTACTTTGTTATTTACAGTCTCTACTCCACCAGCTGCCCCATTATTCAGCTACTCACTGAAGGTCTTGTCTGAGAGAGGAAAGGAAGAAGGATTCAGCCGCAAGCTATCTGTCTTTGAACAAGTATCTTTCATTGCAGCCAATAGGTCTGAGTCTCTTTCTACTGGACGGATACTGTTCCCAGTTCGCTGTGTTTCACTGCTGCTTCCAAGGACTTTGCAAGAACAGTTAAGAGATCTTTCCCTCTTGGGAAAGAAAGAGATGCTCCAACTTGGGACTTCTTTTCAGATACCCCTAGTTCTCCTTAAAATCAAGATCCTTCAGAGAATGAATTTCTGACATGAAAGAAGCTTTAAGTATTAAGGTGAAGTTTCTTTGGGAAATGCCTATTTACTTTGAATTTCTCTTGAAAAAAAATATTTATTGCTGAAATTTATGCACCTTACTGCCATGAGATTTTATTTTTCTTTATTTCTATTATTTATGTTTTTCTAATATTTTTCGTTCTTTTCTTTTGTGTGTGTGTGTTTGCATTCAAATACATGTACTGAACACATGATCGTATTTTGAACTCTTGAGATACTCTGGTGGGAGTTATAGCCATATAACTACTCTCTCACAAAAGGGTGACGAACACTGATAGGAAGGTGTCCATGCTTTTCTGTAGGGTGTAGGTATTCATACTTTTCTCTAGGATGGGATTCCTTTTAAATCCCAAGGCCTGGATAATGGCATGCAAATTAAGCCTGCTGAATAGGAATCAAGCAGGTAGCCTTTTTTAAAACAGCTGTTGATATTTTCTGGCATTGAAGTGGTAGGAAGATTTAATAAACACATGTATACTTAGTTTTTCCAAGACATGCTTTGTTGTGTACTGGAATTTTCAAACTGCATGGATATCCATTTAAAAATTCACTGGACACTTGTGCTTTTGTATAATTCCATGAAGTCTTTAGTTGCATCCAAAATGAGTTACATACCTCCAGAAATCTGGCCTTTAGAGGTGAACGAATCTTGGACAATGGCCCTATTGTTAATCATTATTTCCAGTATAATGTAACAAATGTTCTAACCTTGAAAGGAGGCAGGGGAGTAAAACCCTAGCCTGCCTCCTTATCCTTTTTCCTTCCAGGTTTTATTCTTTTACAGCTGTAGCAGTACAAAGCAGCTACAACTAAGAATATGAATCACCGTTGCTATCGTCATTAACATAATGCCCATGTGTAGATTTATCTGCAGACTTTCAGTTTGATAAACTGTTGGCATGTAAATATTTCCTTGAAGAAATTCCAGTCCAGCTGCTTTTGTTTACAAATCTATCAGTGGTTAACACCATAGAATGTATTTTGCCAGTATCTGAATTATAATTACAACTTATTTAATTGTGAATTCATTATAAAAGAGGAGGACAAAACTAAATAATAAATATTTTTCAGATTTTTGGAACCATGCCAGCAGCTTGGCCTGCATTAATTTTTGAAAATGTGAGGACTTGCGCTTGTAAGTCTCCATTCTATTATTCTTTCTTATTATTTATTTGTGCAGTTAATTGTGAAGAAACTCTTTCTGAATAATTATTTCATTGTACTTATTTTGTCTTCAGAGGTTCTTCTGCTTATTCCTTGTTTTACTTCTTGACTTCTGCTTGATCATTCTGTGGATTTAATTAGTAGCTGGTTTTGTTACACTGGTCACAGTAACATCTAAACTGACCCGAATACTGAGTATTTACAGGTTTTCCAAAAAAATTTTTGAGATACAGGATCAAAGAAACTCTGGAATCTCACTTGGCAGCAGGTTATTGGCTTTGCTTGTTGCTGTTTTGACCAGCGATGCAGAGAGTCGTGCTTTGAATTTATTGAACTCTCACTGGTTTGTATAATTGTTTGTTACAACTTAATTACAATTCAGTACAATTTTCATGGATCAGCTCTGGAGGCAAAGTATGAAATTTATTATCCCTAAATTAGGATAGCTAAAAGTTAAACTTGAGCTACATATTATAGACCTATTTATAGCCAGTGGACAAAACCCACACCTCAAAATAATAAATCATTTGTTATCAACCCGTGGGTGCCTCTTTTAGGATTAGATGAATCGCTTGTGAAGGTACCTATTTGTCTTTATTAGTCAACGAAAGGGTACATTTTAGCCAACAGCTACAGCAGGAGATGAGGTTTGCCTGGGAATTGCTGTAAGAGCTGTTGGGAAGCACTTTGGTTTCACTAGCTAGTCCCACCAAACTTCTTCCAGGTTTTCATATCCTTTGCATGCGTATCCTTCCAAGTAGTTTTTGAGCTCTCTAGTGACACCAGTAAGAGGGTCCACCACATCTGTATATGCCTTGCTGGTTTCTTCATATTACTTATGAAAATCGAATATGTTTGCATGTATCTGCTGTGCAGAATCTGAAGGGCGCAATTGTGAGGGTTGGAATGCAACAACATCTGGCTTTTTATTAGGTTTCTTTGAAGACTTTGGGGTAGTTGAGAGAATTCACAAAGGATTTTAAATTTTTTTTATTGCCTTAATTGCATTTTTAAAAAGTTAAGTGTTTTGAGATGTAAAAAGAAATGAATGCAAATAAATAATTGTATAATTATGCACTATTTTTGTCATGGTTTTTCGTTTTTCCTGCTAGAAGTGAAGGAATGTTTTTCAACAACCTGATGTAGAAGTAAGAGATAACTTTGAAAAGTGATCTACTGTTCATGCATCTTAAGAATCTAACTTCCACATGGTGTATCAGTCTTCCCCTGTAGTTATGCAGAAGTTTTTCTGGAATGTTCTGTACGAAAATCTTGTTTTCTCAACTTTATTCTGTAAATATATGTGGCAGTGATGTTTCTCTAAGACTAGGAAAGGCATTCTTTTCTTCTTTAGCTGTATAGTTAATTTATTCAGTTTCTTTCTGAAAATGCTTTCTCAGGTACCTAACTGAGGTAGTAAGCTTCATAGCAATCATGAACTTTTTATTTCTTTAATTTTTTTCACATTTGTAGCTGTAGAAGCATGTACACGGCTACTGAATTGTCTTCATAGAGAGAGTTTCTATCAGGAATGAGTAAAGGCAACAAAATAAAAATTTTCTATTTCAGATAGAAACAGGCTGACATACTTACAACTACCTTTATATCTAATGATTGTTTTTTCAGTTTGTGTATACTGTCTATACATATGATAGATGCTCAGTTTCAATGTATCAAGGAATGTAGGCTAGATCCCATTTACACTTATAAGTCATATGGCAGTTTAGAGGCTCTTTAAACCAGGTATCCATCTCCCCTCCTTGCCTCAGGATACTGGTTTAACGGTACCACTCTCCATAAAACTATCTTAGACTATCTTACTGGATTACAACATATTATTTGTGCTTTCTGTCAAAAGTAATGAGCTGTTACTTTTTAGCTACTGCTTTATTTATAGAATCAGTGCTGAGTGTATAGTCTATAATTTTGTTGCTGTTTATTCAAGATAAAGTTCTCAAGGTTTGGTTATTAGCAATAACACTTAGAGATTAACTCTGTTCAGGTACAATATTGATTAACTCTATCATTCATAAAACCACTAGAAAATATTTAGCTATATAATTCATTTACTTTCCACATAATCAGCCTGTGAATTATATGAGTAAACTTGATGGCCTGACAATGTGAATGATAAATTCATTCTGTAGAGTATTTTTGATGTATTTTATCTTTCTCTGGTACATTATCAAAAATGAAACTTTGTCCATTACATTTAGAACATCTGTTGTAAGTAGTTGCCATCTAGTGCCAGCATTCATTTCTATTCACAGGTAATGGTGCAATACTTAAACTTTGGAAGGCAATATGTTTCTCTCAATTTGTAATGGAGTGAGGTAATGCTATGTCTGTAATGGGAAGTAAATAACATGCTCTGACATGAATGGACACTTCTGGCAATCATTAAAATAACTGAGTGTGGTGGAGAGTTAGAAAGATGAAGAGTAGGAGAGCTGCAAGTTCACTCACTGGCATCTCCAACATTGTGGTTTGCTGAACGCATGATGCTCATGATCTGGTAGTGAATCCATCTGATGGGACGGGAAATGGTTCTTTCCTTCTCATAAGATGTTAGCTCCTCCAGCGGAATATATCATAAATAAACTTTGTAAAATCTTATCACCGACTTAGAGATTCATTCTGAACGATAACTCTAACATGGCACTATGTCATTGGGAGTGTGGATTTGTGCTGTTGTCCCTCCACAAACCTTTCAAATTTGTTCAGTTTACAAATAAGTTGAGAGCGGAAGCTTTCTTGCTAGTTTGGCCAAATACGTGAGAGCTTAGCAGGATTTCTTTTAAAACAAAATGAAACTATTTACTGAACTATTCTGTAACTGATGTGTGACTTTTAAAAGATTTTCTGGCAGAACTACAAACAGTAATCCTTTTCCATTTTTTAAATGACTATGAAAGAAGAGATGACATCTGGGGAAAGCAAAGGTCAAATTGGAACAGTCTCTTTAAAATCATTCTAACCTTAAATGTATAGGTTCCTATACAGCTGAGTACAGACAAGGACTTCACAAATGAGTATATTAGTATATTCTCTTAATAATTTTTCATTTCAGTAAATAACCAAAAGGTGACAATTAAAGATTTTTTAGTCCCTGGGCCTGTGGTTTCACCCATTAGATTAATTTATCACACTGTGTCTTCATACCTCTTTTTTAGTAAAATGGATTTTAGTTCTTCATTCTGCTGCAGTCTCGGTTCAAGGTCCCAAAACCTGAAGTATTGGGTAAAGGTGGGCTTTTTCAGTTCACTTTTAAGAAATCATGAAAGTTGTGATTTGCAGATTAGATTAAATTCTTGCAATTTTCTGTTTCGACAAAATTAGATAATTGATCTGGATATGAAAACTCATCTACAGCTACCTGTAAAACCTTTGGTTGAATTCTAGAATCAGTTTTATCTATAACTTCTAGCCCTGATGCACCCTTCCAAAGAAAGAGAAGGTATCAGATAACAAAGGGATTTTTTACTACCGAATACTTTAATCCCAGGCTTCAGCCCTCTGTCTTCTGTGTGTGTGAAAGTAGCTATGTGTGAATACTTCTGATTGCATTGTGAGATTGCAGAGGATTAAAAAAAGACTGTAGTAGGAAGTGAGATTTACCTTTTGACTTCTCTTCTATCTTTTCCATCTGCTAGAATACTCACACACACACACGCGCGCGCACGTGCATATGCACATGCACACGCACTTTAGTTTCCAAGCGCAAAGTGATTTTGGTGGTGAAAATGAGTGAAACTGATCTTGCCAAGAATAATCTCACTCCACCTCCCTTTCCTTTTCACAAGCCTGTCTAAACCCTGAGCTGACACTGAAGATGATGCCCACAGCTTCCATTCCAAATCCTGATCCGGCAAATTTACAGCTAAATTGTGCTTCCTTTCAGAGTCGAAGGAACAAAGTTATACTGGGAAGCAAAGTCATGCTGTGCCATACTTCTCTTCTGAGAGAAGGAAGAAAACTTAAAATATTTCTGTTGCTTCTGCAGTATATTTCATCCAAAGAGTAATTTTATGTTCTAGAGTGTGCGGAGGACCCAAAAGATATTGGCTGGAAAAAAGCATATAATTTATGGGTCAAGCATCTTTAAGGCCATACAGTGCTACTGCTTACCACACTACAGCTTAGAACACTTCCTGTGCATTGTCACCTCTTCCCAGATCTCTCTCCTATGAAGGTTGTAACACTGAGTCTAATTAGCTTTCTCTTTTCCTCTTCACTGCACTCATCCAATCTCTCCCATACCCTGATCCTTATCCCACTTAAAATTTCTTGGTAAACCATTCTTTTCCAGATACTTCGTATCTACTATACATTTCTTGTTGCATTACCAAAAAAACAAAGAAATGAGTTATTTGTCTGGTAGAAACTGCCTTTGGAAGTAATGATTTTCAATTTTTAGGTGTTTAGATTATCTTGTTTCTTCATAAAACCAACCCTTGACATTTCAAAACTGTTCAAACCACTAGGCACTCAAACATTGTCTTAAACAAATAAACAAACAACAAAAAAATATGTTTCAATTTGTTTTGAGGCTGAATGGATTTGCCATGGAAAACAGTCATGTTGTGCAAAGTATACATCTTCTTAGAAGAAAGCAAGCCAGCTATGACATAGATCACTAAACATATTTTGGCATTAAGGTGGCTACTTACAAGACTCATATATCCCATGTCCAAGTTTAATTTGCTTTGGTACCTTTTAAATCATTTCATGGATACAGTAATTACACTATACTCAAACCATGTCAATCTATCACTTCTCTGAATCAATATGGCAGGTGTTTTTCAACTATTTATAAATAGCAATGCTCATTTATGCCAAACATCTTATAAAAGTACAGTTAGTTAGAATAAAGAGTGTATTTCTTCTTGTATTGATTTAACTCCTTGTCATGCTTTGTAGGGTTGCCATGTAAATGTCTTTTTTTTAATTCAAGATTGTGTTTAACTTTTTGTTCCCAGTGGAGTTTTCCTTACTTGCCTGATTTCACTTTCTATTCTGAGTTACAGATAAGTATGTACATGTTTAAATGTACAAGTGAATACTTCTATAGGCACAAATTGTAACTCTTCACTTTTTGCTGGAAATTAATTGAAGGAGACCCCGTAAAAAATGCTATACAAATTGTTGTCTACAAACACTATTTCTCCATTGAGATTATGCCTTGCATAAAGGTATGAGGTTAGAGCAAGAAAAAAAATTAAGGAAATCGTGGTCAATATAGGTTTTCTCAACCACTTTAAAAATTAATTTTAAGGTGTTGCCTAATAAAAATATGGTGGCAATTTAATATTACATATCTTTAATGTATCAACTTTAAGATTTTTAGTTTCCATTTTATTTTATTATATGTTTTATTCATTTTAGTGATTAGGCATTTATTTCCTGACCTCTCAGAGCTACCTACAGTGGAATTTTTCTCCGGGTGAAATAACTGAGGTGCCTTAACAACAGGCCATCATGGTGTGAGGGAGAACTGAGATGAACCTTAAGTGTTTCCTCCAGTTTTTCATATGAACTAAGGAAATTTTGTATGGCTTCAATACAAAACTATCAATTACCCACAATATTAATTCAAAGCCAGTCTTAAGTTCATGAACCTTAACAAATCTCTTGATAAACCTCATTTATGTTTGGCATTTCTAATGAAACAAAATACCGCGAGGGTTTCACATCATTTTGGGTTTCACGTGGTTTTGGGTTTCTTTGCAAACATCTTGAATGTAATTACTATTACTGTGAAGATATAAAATGCCATGGAGCAAATCTTCACTAGCTGTAAACTGACAACTCTGCACCAAGTTCACTGTCAACCAAGATCCTTCAAGATTTGATCCTTTAATTAATAAGCAATACTTGTCATTGACCCCAATTAAAATGAACAAAAATGCTTCTGTGTCATATCCTTTCAGTGCAGAAATATGCAGATTTATACAGGCAATGTCCAGGATTTTAAGTTCCATTTGGGCACCTAAAGAAATTGAACTTTTTTACAAAGACGTTATTCTAACTGCAGTAAATATGCTGACACATTACTCACTGTTATGCATCCAATCACTATTAGCCAGATTAATTCTTTTTGCTTAATCTGTAGCATTTTTCCTGTCAGAACAGCATTAATTATGCAAAAGTGGTCATACATTGTCAAACTGAGAGTCTCATCTTGATTATTCTTGGTTATTTTGAGTATAAGTACAATCCACCCTGACTGTTAGTCTGCCCTTGAGACCCAAGCAATTTGGCTGTTATTATAATGAGGTGTGGCTCATCATAAGGGTGATTATAATGGAATCTAAGGGAATTGGGAGTCAAGCCTACTGTATATTATCTTTCATTTTTAAAGACTGTACTTTGGAATAATGGTTGAGTATTGTAGCATTTCTGTTCATTCCCTGTCTTCAGGGGTTGAGATATCCTCCAATGGACTATTTTGATACTAATAGGAAAGCACGTTTAGAACATGAAAATCCCTGTATCTGTTCCTTCAGGCAATTTGTTCAGAGTGTAATTCATATCTGATGAATACTTGGTGACACTGAATGGTCCAGTGAAGATTGGTGCTAATTTTGCAGTAATGCTCTCTGTTGCATCTGTGGCTGAGTGGGAAGGTATTTTTCACCAGTTCATGAACATTTGAAAATCACTTGTATATTTGTGATCATAATATTATGTTCTATTCTTTAATTTCTTACTGAAGTTGCTCTAAAGTGGTTTTAGATCTGAGCTGTGATCTTCATAATCTTCTCACTTTTCTGAAGAGGACTAGGTCCAGAAACAACACAGTTCCTTTTAAATTAGAAGGTGTTATCTTCAGGGAAACAAAAAACTTGTCAAAAAAAATTGTTACACTTTTTCTCCATTCCTTCCTGTGAACAACGGTGATGAGAGATTATTTTCATTAAAACTGAGTGCCTTAAATTGTCACCATAAAAGGCAAACAAATCACCATCTCCTTATAGGATAGGATATTAGGAATTTTAATTTTAGTTGTTTAAAAGACATGATGGACAGACTAACAACAAAAATGAATCAAAATTATTTTCTGTAGAGGATTTCTATACATCTCCAAAGTGGGCTGATGTTGAACAGAAATTGCTAACTATATCTAAGAATTAAATGAAAAATTTCTCAAGATGTGTGTGGAAACATAATTCCAGTGTCTGTGTATAATTTATATACCTTGTTACAAGAAGGATAGAGCTATTCTGACCAAGCTGCAGCATTGCCTTTGTATTGAAAAAGTTTTAGGTATATCTACATTATTGTAAAAACAGAACCAAAACCAAAATCAAAAACAAAGTCTTCATTCATTTCCCTTGACTGGGAAATATAATATTATTTAGTTTCTAGTGTACTCTTATGAAGTAGTCTAATAGCCTCAAAAATCAGTTGAATGCTTTTCTAATATTGGCACATTTTGTGAATATAGGCAATTCCGTTTTCTTCATTATAACTTTGTTTCAGTTCTTACCTTATCTTTTAAATTTGGACAACATAAAAACTGATGTTGATCCATTTGACCTAAAGACTTAAAGTTTGATGACTTGAAGTGTTACAACAATAATAATAGTAATGGTGACAATCTGGAACTAAGTGAAGAAATGTATCTATCTATATACATAGTCACTCGCTGAAATATTTACCAATAATTATTTACCAATAATTATTTATGATTCAAAATAAGACAGGTAAAAAATTCTGCAGCTAAAACCCAAGGAACCTTGTTTGACTCAATCGCTGTGCATGACATTGCTGAATTTTACAGCTCTCTGCATCACTGAATGCCATTAAAATATTGCCATTTAATTGCAGTTACTAGACAATGGCATATATAGTAACTTTGTTCTACAGAAGTTTCTGTGAAGTGTTGGCACATGATGAGAAGTGTATGGACCGTTTTTCCATAGTAGAT
Organism: Rhagologus leucostigma; assembly: GCA_013397725.1. Taxonomy (NCBI): domain Eukaryota; kingdom Metazoa; phylum Chordata; class Aves; order Passeriformes; genus Rhagologus; species Rhagologus leucostigma. The sequence continues at coordinate 1,460,690 of VZTD01001019.1, forward strand.
ATTTTGGAGAAGTTTGGCTTAATGCCAGGAATCTAGAGTTGTTAGGATAGAAAATATTTTGCCATTCTTTGTCACAAAGCATATTGGTAGCTGCTTTTCATCTCTGAGTCAGGTAGAAAGAGCACAAAATAATATCACAGAAAAAAAATGGCTCATATAATGATCTTTGTAAAAGCTAAACTGTTGGATGTGGTATTTCAAAGCAGAAATCCTCATACTCAAAATTGTCCCAAGTTTCCAAATTATCAAGGAAGTATATGCTTGTAAAATTACATATATTCTGAGTAGTGTTCTGTCCTGAACATTTTATTTTATTGTAAGACTTTTTTTTTGTAAGCTGTAAAAATTTGACCTTTCTTAAAGCTTGCTACCTCCATTTCTTGTTATTCTTTTAAATGACTGGGTATTAATTACTCTGTTAGAAAATGCATATATAACGGCATATATATATAACTTACAGGTATATAAATAACTGTAGTATTTGGAGAGGTTCATTGCTAGGCAATAAATATATGCCTCCAAATTACAATTCTTCCTTTCTGCAGGCTATGGAAGTTTCAATAAAATTACAAACTGTCTTGCAAGAGTGCCTACTTTTCAGTCTATGAGTGTCTGATATGACGGGAGATCGTGCAAATATGTTTCATCCACATTGTGTTCAAAGCACAAAATACCCAAAATACCACCAGACAGTCCATTTTTAAAGCTAGAAAAGTTCCTCTCTGGCATGTGCAGTGTTCTGTTGCCGTATGCTAATATCCTGTCATTTCTCTGAGCTTCTTTCTGCATGGATGCTCCACCAAGGGCCCCATGACATGCCTCTACGTGGACTGTAAATATCCTTTTAAAGTGTTGGAAAGCTTAAAAGGGCTCGATGACTGGTGCTCGCTAGGAGTATGGGAAGACCTTCTAATTTAAGCAGTGCTCGAAAGGGACAACATATTTCATACTATGTAATGTCAAACACTGAGTGACAATATAGACCTCCATGTAATATGGCAAAAATGGCAAAATTGAATGACTTTTGACTGTCTGGATGTTTAAAGTGTAGTTGTATTTGAAAGAAATAAAAAGAGAATTTAAAAAAGGCAAAAAAAGCCACCGAAACCAAAACTAAAAACAGACAAACAAAAAGCTTCATAGGGTAATTTCTCTTAATTTTAAGGAGATAAAGATTTAAACACCTTTCCGAACATGGTCAGAATAAGTAAGAGGGATTTAATATTAAGGAATTATGTATTTAAAAACCATTAAAAGTTCTTAGCTTTAATGACTGCTAATAGTGGTTCTGACACTGCCAGGATAAAGTATTTGGGCAGAATATATTCATTCTTGATAATACTTGTTATCTGTCAAAACCTATTTGGTTTGGGTTTGGGGTTTTTTGTTCCACTTGAAAAGACTGGAGAGAACTAATTTTTTCTGACTCTTCCAATATTCCAGTTTAATTAATGTGCACGTGAAGAAATATTTATCAGATTATATAATTTGAGCTGCATGATGTGGGAAGAAAAAAAAATCTTGCATTTTGGCAATCTGAACTGAAATTTAGAACAGAAGAGAGAGGAAAGACGAAAGACGAAAGACGAAAGGAAAAGGAAAAGGAAAAGGAAAAGGAAAAGGAAAAGGAAAAGGAAAAGGAAAAGGAAAAGGAAAAGGAAAAGGAAAAGG
>VZTD01001019.1:1462369-1542144 GCA_013397725.1 Rhagologus leucostigma
AGGAAAGGAAAGGATACTTCATTTGGAAGGAATCTGTGATCACCTAATCCAACTGCCTGACCACTCCAGAGATGATAAAAATTTAAAACATATTATTAAAGTCATTATCCAAATGTCTCTTAAAGTCTGACAGGTTGGAGCATAAACCATATCTCTAAGAAGTGTGTTGATTTTTGACTACTCTCTCAGTAAAAAAATGTTTCCTCCTATCTAGTGTGATCCTTCCCTGGTGCAGCTTTGGAATATTTCCATGTGTCCTATCACTGGTTCCCAGGTAGAAGAGCTCAGCACTTCCCTCTCCACTTCCTCTCCTCAGAAAGCTGTAGAGAGCAATGTAATTGCCCCTCAGCCTCCTTTTCTCCAAACTAGACAAGCCCAAAGTCCTCAGCCACTCCTCACAGGACATTCCTTCCAGCCCTTTCACCACTTTTGTTGCCCTCCTCTGGATGCACTTGAATACTTTCCCATCCTTCTTAAATTGTGGGGCCCAGAACTGCACAGAGGACTCCAGGTAAGACTGCACAAACACCGAATACAGCAGGACAATCCCCTCTTTTGACCAGCTGGTTACGCTGTGTTTGCTGCACCCCAGGATGCATTTTGCCCTCTTGGCTTCCAGGGCACACTGGTGGCTCCTGTTGGTCTTGCCATCAAGCAGCACCCTTAGATCTCTTTCTGCAGGGCTGCTCTCCAGTCACTTCTCTCCCAGTCTGTGTTTACATCTGGCCTTACTCTAGCCCAGGTTTTGTCACCCTGGTTTACACTGTTTTTCTAGCTAGACCAAGTCATGTCAGTTGTGTAGGGTAATGCAGTTTTTAACACACTAAACAACTGCACGACCGGATCCTGTGCCTGTAAGCAAAAAGTGAAGTCCATAATTCACTGAGGATGAAAAAAAAGAAGCTGTTCTTGAAAGCATTTGGAATTGTCTAGTAACTTTATATAAAGTACCTGTATCATGCTTCACAGTAGGACTACAAAACAGTTACAGTATGAAACTATATAATACTGCTATTCCATAATTGGCATACATAAACAGAACAAATAAAAGCAGTTTAAAAACCCTATCTCCTTTCCTTTTAGTTCTGATCTTAAACAAAAGAGCTGCTGATTCCTTCTGATTGCATTTCCTGGATTTATTTCTCAATAATGACACTTTGGGGAGCAATTCTATAGGGGATGAGATTGATCACCCATCACTGCTGCTGATGTGCTGTTTAACCAAGCTGGTGAACCATAAACTGTCATCAGAGAGTGTATCAGACTAACAGTGTGTATCATGCAGCTCAGTCTCCTGTGCACCTAACACTGATGATCATTCTCTTAGGCCATTAGACAGCACAAGGACCTGTTAAACAAGGTACTGGACTGGCACACTTTGCATGACCCAAAAAAGAAACCAAATCCTGCTAGATGGGCTAAGTGGTGACATAAATTGAACCCATAGGTTATGGAGCAAGAAGTCTAATGCTTCATGAGTTAATAGGACTTTGGTACAGACAGAATTTTTAAAGCTGGAACTGAAACTTCCTTTGATAGTGGCAGATACGCTCTAAAGAAGGATGAGCATAGCTCTTTTGAGCAGTGAAGAACACTTGCTCCAAAATAATGTCAGTTTACATTTTTTCAAAGAAATATGAAGCACTTCTCCCCAAAAGAATTTAAAGGAATAAACAATGTTTATATTTTTATTTGTTGTTAAATTTCATGTACCAGGTATGCCAGTGTTGCAAACTGTATAAACATGATTAAAAAAGTTATGATTACAAGATAAAGTTTATGATCCAGGGCCCCAGACCTATGAATTTTTAAGGACAAAACCTCAAGGGATGTGCCCAGATCGATAAAGATGTACATAACCTGGTGATTGACATTTATGGTTTTTTTAAACTTGTATGCATAATTCCTACTACTGACTTCAGTGGAAATAGTCACATTTCCTCCTTTCATGCTTCTAGTTTTCTCCTCTCTCATGCAATTAGTTTTGGAAGATCAAAGCTTAAATTCGTCCTGGTTCTTCTTCCTTCAGTTGTTGAAGTCTGGTGTTTTGTGGGTTGTTTGTGTTTGTTTGTTTGTTTGTTCATTTTTTTTTCTTTCTGAGTGAATTGTTCAAAAGATCTAACTAGGAATATTCAAGAAATAGTCATGAGGCTTTTGCCCCAAATTAATACTTCCGAGTGAGTTACAGGTGCTAACAGATATTGTAGAGTCCTCTCAGACTTGCAGAAATGCCTGCCCCAATTAATACTGTAGCTGCACCCTTGAGGAACCCTTCATTCCACCTAAAATTTCTTTTAGGGCTCTGAGGGTGGCTTTCTCTCCTTTTTGTTCCACAGCTCCACGATCCTGAGAAATCACCTAGCAACATACCTGGAAGTACTAAATATAATTAAAATTTCTCTGTTTCACTCTAGGCTTTTTTTGTATAGGATTCCTCTGACCAAATTTTTGATATTTGCAACATGAGACATAAACAACTAAATTAGTCAGTGGGGAAAAAACAGGCTGTTCAACGGCATAATTCATCTCACCCATATGTGGGCCTATTTGACAAGTGAGATAAAAGAAATCTACCAGTTTTTTGTGTTAAAAAGATATTTAGTGGTCCTCTCACAGGTAGAGAGCATCTATCCTGTAGAGTGACGATACCTGTTGGTGCCCAAATTCAATTAGACAAATCCAATGCCTTCTGTCCAAACTTGAGTCTCTTTAGGTGTGAACCTATGTCAGTACAGTTAAAATAGAAAGTCTATCCCCTCCTCTGAGCAACCCATTGTCTACTGATCCCTTTTGAAATTTTTTATACAAATGCTTCTGTATTTTCTCCCATCCATCTCTCACATCTGGAAGGAAATTGCTGTAAATGCTTGTAAAGTGTGTTTCTTGTTCTCTAACAAATTTCCGCTGGATATTTTTCTTTTCTGTAATTCCTGTCAAAAGGTTGAAATTGTGTAGTCCAGTGGAAGACTGAGATGCTTAGGAAATGTTGGCTTGTGTTTCTGAGTGTTTCTCCTTCTGTATCCATGCTGTGGCTCTTTTTTTTACTGCAAGTACACAGAGGCAGTAAAAGAGCTTTCAGTGGACAGTCCTTAGCGCACTGGAACTTGTAGGGCGTGTGAAAGTAATTAAGCTGGCAGCAATAACAAAATTGAAATGATAATAATAGTAACACTAATGACATGTCAAAGTAAAAGTAAACAAGAAAAGATTTAACTAAGAAAAAATAGTCCTGAAGACACTGTTTTCTGTGTACATCGCCTGCTCAGAATTCACACAGCTACAACAGAATTAGGAATTTTCAAATAGAAAGTTAAATCATTGTACTAAAACTAGGTAATATCCCCACTACATCAGGAGATAGGAAAACTAGGTACTGATTCCAGCAATTATCAGAATAATCATTAGAGCCCTGAGGGCACTACCAGCCCTGGCTGTCCCTGCCCAGCCCCTCCAGTGCTCCCCACCTGCTGCTCATGTTCCGGGACCCTACTTCAACCCTCTGGGACTGTCTGCCCCAACAATGCCAGAGCAGGGCTGGTCTCCAGCTCCCCACAGCCCTGCCGTTCCGGCCATGAGCCCCTCCGGGATGGCCCTACACAGGACCCACATCCCAGCTCAGCCTCGACCCATTCCCATCCCCATGGAAGTGCCTGATGCCTGGGGCTGGGGCTGTTCTGGTGCCACCTGGCTGCCTTGCTCCTGGCCCTAATGGACCCCATGGGGAAACACCCAGCTACTAACACCAGCAGCACCTGGATGATCTTGAATGTAATGCTAAGCATAATATCCTTCAATTCAAGGCTGTGCAAATTCATATCAAGGTATTTGATCATTCTTATGCATGAAGAATAGTAAGTTATTGTCTTTTTACTACTACCGAAGGTCAAAATTTCAGAGGATGTCATTAAGAGAGTCAGGAAATAAAACATTTCTACTGACACTTACCCCTTTGTTGCAGACAACACAACTATAATTACTAATTTCTCAGGTAAGAAAATATTGAAATTGTTGCTTATTATGATACAGCTGAATTTTTTTTTTGTTGTAACTAAGCCTAAAGGTAATGTAAAAGCAAACCAAATGTTCATGCCTCTCTTCACAAGTTTGAAAATCAGACTCTCTGGCCATGGTAATGTAATGCCTATGCCTTACATGCTTTTCCTCATGGCTGGGTCTTTTATGTATAGTGGAATCCACAGATTTTGTAAAAACACTTGGCTGAACAGAGAGTCCTAATGTCATTCTGAATGTCCAAAGGTTTCTGAGATCTCAGCAAAAGGCTGGCATATACAACAGGGAAACCACAGGAGACTTGTGTACTTCTGCAGTGGCAGCTGGAGGTAAAGAAAATACCTGGTAGAAAGGAAAATACCAAGGCTATTTTACCTCACACTAGAGTCCTGTATTTGAGCATGTTAATTAAGTTCTAACTTGTTTTTTAAAGGTTTAGTTAATGATTCCTCTTGTCACTCAAAATAAAAATAGAGACCTTTACTTATTTGGTCTATTCGTTGTTTTTATTTGAATACTGTCTTGTATATAGCATATTTTGTCTTTCCTTTTTTTCCTAGAAATTACAGAAAATGCATGCTAACTCACCAGCCACCTTAATTGGCCAGCTATTACTGATGGAAGAAATTGGTCCCTTCAATCAACAGTTTAGAATGGAAGCATTTGCACTTTCTCTGTTTACTACAGAAGGAGTAAAGGAATTATAGAATCATAAAATCATAGAATGTTTTGGGTTGGAAGGGATCTTAGTTCCCTCTGCCATGGACAGGAACAAGATAAGGTCGCTCAAAGTCTCACCCAACCTGACCTTGAACATTTCCATGGATGGGGCATACACAAGTTCTCTGGGCAAGGAGTTCTAGTGTGTCACCACCATCATGGTAAACAATTTCTTCCTAATGTCTACTATAAACCTACCCTCTTTCAGTTTAAAGCCAGTGCCCCTTGTCCTAGCTCTACATGTCCTTGTAAAAAGCCCCTCTCCAGCCTTCTTGTAGGCCACCTTTCGGTACTGAAAGTCTCCTAGAAGAAGCCTTCTTGTCTCCAGGCTGAACAACACCAGCTCTCTCAGCTTTTCCTCGTAGGGTTGGTTCTCCATCCCCCCGATATTCTTCGTTTTTCTAGCCCTTGTCTGGACTGGCTCCAACATATCCATGTCCTCTCCCATTAGGTTGGAGCCCCCAGAAATGGATGTGGTACTCACATTGAGGTCTTATGAGACCAGAGTAGAGATTCTTAGCCTACTGGCCATACTTCTTTTGATGCAGCCCAGGACACAGTTGGCTTTCTGGGCTGTGAGCTCACATTGATGGCCCTTGTTGAGCTTCTCATCTGACACCCTCAAGAAGGTCTCCACATCTGTCTCCTCAGGACTGTTCTCAATCTAGTCTCTGTCCAGGCTACATCTGTGCTTAGGATTGCTCCAATTCAGGTGCAGGATCTTGCACTTGACCTTGTTGAGCTTCATGACATTCACACAGGCCTACCTCTCAAGACTGCCAAGGTTACTCTGACATATTTCTGCTCTCCAGAGTGTCGACAGCACCGCATAGTTTGATGTCAGCAGCAAACTTGTTGAGGGTGCACCTGATCCTATTGCTTATGCTGCTGACAAAGATATCAAACAGTGCTGGTCCTACCAGTGGAACACCCCACGTCTCCACTTGGACACTGAGCTGTTGTCTACAACTCTTTGAGTGTGACCATTCAGCCAATTCCTTATCCACTGAGTCATCCATCTGTCAAATCCAAGTCTCTCCAATTTAGAGACAAAGATGTAGTGTGGTACAGTGTCAAATGCTTTGCACAAATCCAGGTAAATGGCATCAGTTGCTTTTCTCTTATCCTCCAACACTCTAATCCCTGCTGTAGAAGGCCACCAAAATTGTCAGTTCTTGGCAAGTTGCTTTTTCCATCAGCTGTAAATAACTTTTCCAAAGGGGTCTGTGCTTAGATTCCCTCAGTGCACAGTTGTCTATTCTGAAATAGTTGTAGGAATCTATGGAAAACAGAGTAACGTCATTTCAGCTGTGTATCATCCTGCATCAGAAACTAAAGCATGCAAACTGAAATTGATTTGTAACAGGTACCTTATTAGAAGCAAACATCAAGAAAACTAGAATCAATGTTGAAACAAAAATTTGTCTTGTAAGCAATCCTGAGTGAAATATGTTGACACAGCATCACATTCTGTAGCCCCATTTTTGCATGCTTTTCAAAGCACAGCCATCTCGATCTGGGAGAGATGAATAATTGACTGATCACTGCATAATTCAATGTACTGTTGTAAAAATTCAAGGTCTGGCAAATTTGAAGCTTTTCTTCTTTATTGAGACTGAGGTTAAAGTTTCAATCAACCTTGAAGAAACATTTAAATAGCACAAGGATGCATGATTTATTAAAGTGCATATTATTCTTCCATATATTCCCTCCTTCTTCATTAAGCTTCCTTACATAATGTTTATGTGAAGTTTATGAAGTGTACCTCATAAGTTGAGCAAAGATTACCTTAAAAGATAGCACTAGAGGTCAAGCATCTTATTTTTTTTTCAAATGAAAAGTAAAAGCCAAAAACAAAGAGGAAAATGAGTTTGAAAATACAAAACATATTCACCCATGTGTTTAATAAAATACCTGTGTACTTAAATACCCTAATTTCCCCATTTCCATTTAGAAAAATAAATTTCTGTAATAATTACCAATAACAGTTAGTTTTGCACAGCTCATAATGGTTGTATGCAATGTTCAGCAATTAATGGCCTTTAGGATATATTGAATTCTCTAGTTCAATTACCTGTCATTGTCACTAAAAAAATGATCTTATGTGGAAGTCGGTCAAGTGTGCTTCACTTTCAAGTCATACTGCAGTTTGAGGAATGTGTTTTCAAATGAAAAGATTAAGTTAAAATGTTTACATTCTCACTGTCCAAAGTTATTATCATTACTTCTTCATAATATTGCCACAAAATCTGACTCAAGTCGAACTCTTCTCTATTAGTTTTCAACACTTTACAAGTCATAGCTGAATCGCAAAACAATTTGGATCAGGTTTTCATTACTTTGTCTTTAACATTTACGGGAACTCTTGATTTACACCATACCATCTGACACCCAAACAATTTTCTAAGGGCTAGTCCACAAAAGGAGATTAGTGTACTATAAATGAGGATGTGAATTTGCAGGAAACTGGGAACTCCATGCATTCTCTCTTTTTTGGATATATACACCATGGGTGCCTTTGTGGGAGAGAATGATTTAATGTGCATGATTAAAAGTGTTATTATGAAAGTTACTGCTGAATACTTTGTGTCCTGTGAATTTATGCAGTTTCCTGTAGAACAGAGCTCTCTGTACGGGCAGATCCTATGATCCTATTTCTGAATAGCCTTATATGTATATGTGAGTAGCGTTGCTATGTAATTTGCATGCATTGAGATGACTAATATATGTAAAATTTCTCCTCTGTATTACATATGCAAAATCCAAACTGAATAAATAAGCAGACATTAGTAAGCTCAACATTGGGAAAGGGAGAGTAGTCACTGAAACAAGGATAACTTGATGACATTTTCTGCTTGGGGGTTCATTAAGAATAAATATGAGCAAACTAACTTAGATCACACAGGGAATCTGTGCAACGGAAATCTGGCCAAAACAGGAAAAAATATATTTTGATGGAGGAGAATGAAGATATTTGAAAAAAGGGAAAAGGAATCTTCTTCTAAAGTGTAGGTACATCATCAAGGAGACTTGAGTGTTTATTACAGCCATTGTGTAAATTAACATTAATTTGTCTCAACTTTAGTGGAAATTTGAAGGATACATCACCTTGCAGACACATGAAAAACATCTGAAAAAGAACGTACAATGTTATAGGAAGGACCAGAAGCAAATAAGAAGATAACATTTTGATATTAAATCATTTCCATGAGCAAGAAAATGAACTCAATAGGGAAAAAAAAAAAAAAAAAAAAAAAAGAAAAGAAAAGAAGAAAAAGTGAGTGCTAGGAAAGTACTGCTAAAAGGGGTTGTTTAAGACATAAAATGTAGGTAAGAGTCATAAGATCGAGAGATTTCGGTTATTCTGGTCTTAGTTCCTTATTAGGAGCTTGGTGAAACAAAATTCTAATCCTTCGTTCAAATTAAGGTTTTAAAATATAAAGGACTTTAATATTTTTACTTTTGAGTGCAATATCTATTCCATAAATAGTTCAGGCTATTTGTGTATTTTGGCTATATTTGTGCTGCTTCTAATTATTTTTTGATAAAGACAGAACCTTTTAAAATTTTCATTGATCCATGATTAAAATATTAGATTCTGTAAAAGCAAGGCAAGCCAACAAAGACCATTTTCGTACGCTGACTGTCACAGGAGAATAAAACTCAGTTGGAAATACTTCAGAAAAACTGTTACTTGCAATTTTTGTAGTATTGTTCCTAATGCTTTCATTGTAACCTAGATACCATTTGCTCAGTTTAGGCATACAGTGAAGGATATTATATAACACAAATGCGGCAATTAAATTCATCTGGGCAGGTATTTACCTTCACATAATTCTGTAAATACAAATATAAGTGAGCTCTAAATGTATTTCAATAGTACATATTTATATCAAATCCATAAGACTTTTTTTGGGGGATGAAGTGCCATCAGATCAGGGTTTTTTGTTCCTATTAGGAACATCTGTGAATTCTGATAAATCAGTCTTCAAACGTTACTGGAGTAAACTGGATGAGAACAAGTCTTTCATGACTTACCAATTGCAGAACTTAATACCAACCTTCAAAAGTAACAGTAAGCATCTGGAAGAATTTTCTTTACAAGACTGGATTACAAATGACAATAAATTTACTCAGATACAGAAAAATACATCTATTAAATTATCGTGCTCTGCATTTTCATAACCAAGCCATGTTTGGTATATGTATAATTACACCATTATATGACGTACAAGTTAAAACTTGATATTGCATTGGTGGTTTCCATTTGATCACTGACATGATCCATTTTGAAATAATGCCTGTTCAAGGTATGAGAAAAGCACATTTGCAATGTTTTTCTTTTTATTATATCTATGTGATTCCTTTAATATGGAAGTATGTTTCCACTGTAAACACAGAACAATACATAACTTAAACTCAATACTTTCATCAATGACATTTTCAAGCCTACCTTACAAACTCTGGAGCATACATATAATTTTCATAGAAATGTAATTGCTGGGAAAAAAATAAACAGCAGTGTATACTCTGCAATGTTTATTAAAATGGTGTCTCCATATTTTCATCATTTAAATAGTTTGTTATGACCCTGGTTACTTAATCTTTAGTTTTAGCTCCCCTACTCCATGAGGAGCATCATATCACCAAAGATTCTGATTACCTCCCAGGCCCTTGGATGTGCTTTCTGGGGATGTCACCCAAAGCATCTTGCCATTTTCAGGAGATTTGTGGTGAAGCAACACTACTACTGAACAGGATTCCTTGCCTTGGAAATGTGCTGTTGTCAGTTACTGATTTGTCTAGCAGCAAATATAAGGTGACAACTAAACCATTGGTAATATGCTATTTCAGTGACAAACAATAATATAGCAATTTAAATGAATGCCTTATATTTGAAAGAATAATTTGGTTTTTAAAATATATTACATTGCCTTACTAAATCTTATGATTTGAGCTTTTTCTCAACTTGACTGAGTATACTTATCATTTAAATAGTGTAAAGCAGAGTTGCACTGTGCTTTGCAAAAGAAACAATAACTATTTTCAGTATTTAATGGATAGTAGAAGATGCTACATCTTTCATATAATCAAGATAGGAGTGTTAGCGTAAGCATTCTTACACATCATGCACTTTTAGGTAAAGATGATCCTTTGTTGTGAGCTAAATATATCTAGTCTAAATAATTATTCCTAAAATGTGTGTCTTCTGGCTTTCAGGAAAGTTGTTGGACATTTCTGTAATTTACTAAAGTGTGGTAGAGTAGAAAGTTAGTGACAACTTTTGGATGTAAATAATTGCTTTGTCAAGGAACTTCAACTTCTCCTGGCCACTAGACTAGCCTTCTGCCTAATTCAGATAATGAATTTCCACATGTGATTGCTGGCTCAATCTCATAAGGCTGTTGTTGAGCCTTTGTCTTTTTGAAAACAAAAGAAGACACGCACACTCACACACCCTCTTCCTTCCCCAAATACACACCTCTGTTTTAAAGAACATCCATGATGGAGAATACCCTGTAACCTGTTTGAAACTGTTCCAGTGGTTCACTTTTTAAAACATTTACTTTTAAAATCCACACAGTGTAAGCAGCTCCAATTTCTCCTGCTGGAGATTTCTTTTTAAGTAAGTTCTCTTCATTCATTAATCTTGTCATCATGTGAGAATGGTGATCAAGTAATTTCTTAATATTTAGCGTATTTTGTACAAATGGTGAAGTGCAAATTTGGTACTTTGTGTCCATTTGGGGTAATAAAATATGATATTCAAGGAAGGAGACTAAGAGGCCACCAAGAGAGTCAAAGTTAAGGCACATTTAAGCTGAGAAAAGAATTTAATAAAAATTCTTCTTTTGTTACTCTGCTGAGTTCAGAATTTCTGAAAGCAAGCATGCCCGCTATAGAAAACATGGCTTTATACTTCTGTGTTGTCTCTGGTTTACTTATTTTTTTGTCAGGTAGTAACACTCACAAAGAAGGGATCTAATGTTCAGAATTTTTTAAAAAGTTCAGGTTCTTAATAAAGTCATAATACAAAGCTCATTGTGACTCCAGCTTCAAGGTTCAGTGCAGGTAAATTAAAAATCTCTAATGATTTCAGTCCAGAATTAAGTATGACCAGAAAACCAGCATAATAATGAGAATAAACAAGTAGCAAATATACTAAAATTTAAAAAATGATGTGTGAAATAATTATTTGCAGAATGCAAAATAAATTAAAATAATCTCTTTCCCAAAAAAACAGTGCTACAGCTAGCAGTTTATTACCTTTTATCAACCCCAATAATGAAAAGAAATTAATTTTCATTTAATATTAACATTGAAGAAATTTGACACTGATTTATCTATAGGAGACAACATTTAGACAATAAAGACCAAATAGAAAGTGTGATTTTCATGTATTGAGTATTCTAATTAATCTGGTTGGTTGATCAATCAATCAGGTTGATGATCAATCTGATTTTAAACAGCTGAGGATGTTGGGCCTTCATCAGTTTTCTGCAGACTATTTCAGTCCTTATAGTTGAGATTCTATTGTAATAACTTTTGATAGACATTTATAAAGAATGGATATTTTCTAATTCCAACATGAGAGGAAGAAATTGAAAGACTGCAACTTTTGCCATAAATTGTTTTCCTGCCTGTGGTCTTCCATCTCCTCCAGCTATTACTAGTTTTCCAAACAGCATGGTTATTCTTTGGTGAAGGATATCACAGTGTTCTTTCACTGTTTATATTGTTCTCCTAAAGCAAAGGAAGTGCCTCGTATTTGGAAGAAAAAGGACCATAGCAAGAGATACACGTGCAATTTAAGCTGTGAAAAGTAAAAATGCTCACCTTTTTACAGCTGCCCACAAGAGAAGCTTATTCTTTATCAGAAATAAAATGCCATAGTATGCCTTCAGGGTGGCCCCTGAACATGTATAGCTGTGCTAGTTTGTGTACAAACTCCAAAAGGCATGTAGGAAGTGGTATTTCATCCTACACTTCTATTCTTTAAGATCTCTGAAAAAACTGGTATTATCTGCCTATATTACTTTGGCATACATATTCTCAATTATTTTAGTACACTATATTATTTGCTACAGGGTTATAAAGGTGTATATTCCTAGACATCCTGTGTTTATCAGCTTAGATCACCTGGAAGTAGAATGAAGTTTTTCTTGCACGAAAGAATAGGCATGTTTTACAGTATTCCAGGCTTAAAAAAAATAATTAAAGAAATGCCATAGATCTATTATACTCAACCAATAATTCTGCAGTGGCAAAAAGTAACATATCTTCTCTGTTACTCAGATAAAATATTTTTATGTAGAAGACTGACAGTTTTTTCCTAATCTAATCCACTGAAAGCTGTAAAGCTGGTGTAAAGGTCTTGGGAATCAGGCCACAATATGATTGTTGTAATTTAGATTATATTCAGTCCCTCAGGACTTGATTGTGCCTCTAGGCACAACCTCCAGCAAGAAATACCATGTAGGTTGTGTCATCCCAGGAGGTTGTGTGCCTTAGAAATACACCTTGAAAGTACAATTGATTCCTTGTTCATACATGAATTCAGCTTGTCAAGAGAGTTTTCTTATTCTCTGTGTTCTACATCCAATTCTCAATGACAAAAGGATCTAGCAGTTGTGGACATGTGTGCCCACCTAAACTAGGAACCTAATACAGGAAAAGAGCTAGACTAGACTGTTTCTATTGTTAAAAGGACAAATAGAAATTGGAAAACTAACCTCCAGAAAGAAGGCTCAGTCCACATAAGATCTGATTTGCTTTCTGGAGGTGCCTTTCATGAAGAAATTCCCGCATTAACAGCAGAAAGGAAGAACTAACGCTGCTTGAAGCACCAGGGCACTCAGAATGGCCTTTTGAGCAGAAAGCTGCAATGAAGCACAATATTGTCTTTTCTGTTCCATATTAGCTAATATGATTTACAATGACTTATCCCTTTTCCTAACCTGGCAGCATTTGGGATCCTAGTATCTATTTGGCTCCAAGCAGTCCTACAGCACCCATGGCTTCATCATGTTACAATTGATTCCAGTAAAACTTCCTCTAAGGCTTCCTTTGTTATACTTGACAACTAAACTACTGTGATCTCAGAAATTCATCTTCTAGATGTTGTACCTTTCTTCCCTTTCCATTATTGCACTAAAAGAGAAATCCTAGTATGTCTGTTCAGCTGGCACATGGAAAAGAATATTATTGGATGCACAGTGTCCGGTGGGGATAGACTTTCTTCGCAGCAGCCAGGATGGTGCTGTGCTTTGCATTTGTGGCTAAAACAGTTGATTACACAAATGTTTTGGCAATTGCTGAACAAAACTCAAACATAATCAAGGCATTGTCTCTCCTCAACATTCACCCAAAGTGAGGAGACTGGGGATGCAAAAAGCTGGGAGAAGACACAGCCAAGACAGCAGACTCCAACTGACCAAAGAGATATTCCAGACATGGAGTTATGGCATCATGCTCAGCAATAAAATATCAAGGAAAAGAGCAGAAAGGGGGAACAGCAAATTTAATAGAGAACGTTCATAACTCTTCCTTTATATGGAGTTACTGCTTACATAAAGTTTAAAAACAAAGCAAGAGAAACCCAATACATTTTGTAGTTTTCCTATTTTTGCCAGATACAATTCTAAGCTGGAATTACATTTTAAATTATAAAGTCAAATTGCAAGGACTGAAAATTTAAGAGTTGCTAGCATATATATTCTACTTTGTTTCCACCCAGTAGTTATCACTATTTCATCCAAGAAAAAATCCAGACACTACTTCTGAATATTGTTTTAACTCACATAATTTTTAAAATAATTTTTTCGTGTTTGTGTTCTGCAGTATGAAATATATGGGCAGCCATCACTTAATCCAGTGATCAAGACTAACTTCAAATTAAATCAAGAGAAACTTGCTTTGCAGTCTCATGTGCTATTTCCACCTGCTAACTAATCAATACAATTCTGGTACTGTAAATAATTTTCATCTGATTATTCAAATGAAATAAGCAAATGTAGCATGCATTTCACATTTCATTTAGAGAAGATAAAGTATGCATTGAAGTATTGGTTATACTTCATTTTTGGATACCTAGAAATACACTTCATCCAAGAAAGAGGAGAGAAGGAGGTTTATGACCTGGCCCTGCAGATAAGGGTAACTGAGGTTCTTGTTAATAGTTAACAGTTGAGGCAGGTTAGAGCGAAATGACACTGAATGACCAGTGGTTTTTTATATCTATATCTATCTATCTATCTATCTATCTATCTATCTATCTATCTATCTATCTACATATATATGTAGGGTTTATTTTAAAAAAATTTGCTTGCAATGGAAATCAGGTATGTAGCTGTTTTGGTTATTATCTGTAGAAATATGGCAATATAAAAGCATAAAAAGAACACTTATAACACTTAAGAAAATGTATAAGGAACAAAAAGAAAGAAAAAGAAAGGGTAAGAGTAGAAATTTATCACCACCCATGGATCTTGATTATTGCAATTTCTATGACAGTTGGTCCAAGTGATCTGTGATTCAGTTGGTCCATCTTGATCTGTGAAAGGCTGGGAGAAGCCTGGGAAACACAAATTTCAATGGATTAAAATAAACTCAGGTTCAGGTGGGAATGCCCACATACCACTCCTCGGCAGGAAGTTTTACACTGTCTGTTGCAACACTGTAGATCATGTGCAGTCCTCTTGATGGGAGGCCTGAGAAATTAGTCTGGGGGGGTCTTTGATGGTTTATGACCCCCTCTAAGATGTGACGGCTGCCTCTCACCCCAACATGGTTGAGCCAGTTATGTTTCATCAAAAGGGATGAAAACCCTCGGGCCTATGTGTGAATGTCCTGGTACTTCCCTGTGGAGGGGAGGAGTTTTTCTCCTGAGTCATTGCTAAAAGAGAACATTGGTATGATAAAAAACCATTATCCCACCTTGGAGGATCTGCTTCTTGTTGGTCTCATCCCTTATCTGATCGAAAATTCAGCTTGTCACTAGATGAAATGTGTGCACACCGTCCCTGCACCTGGGCTGCACCTTACCAACTGTCATCAAAGCACCCGCTGCTTTTGAAATGACCGATTGTTTTGAGTCATATACCATCAACATTCCACTCTCTCACAAGGAGTCCCTCCAAATAGGAGGTCCAGAGAATTCCTGGGGTTCATCTGGTACCCTGGGGAGAAATACAAGTATCATGATGAAACATATGCAAGCAAGAGTCCAGTCTGTTGTCAGATGCAGACAGGTACAACCTAAAACATGTGTAGAATACATTTAAATCAATGCCATTCTGTCAGGGCACAGGAGAAGTCCCACATGGATTATACCTGAAGGTCTGGATCTGGTCAAAAGATCATGAAATAAACAACTGAAAATGAACAAGAGATGTCATGAATGAACTGGAGTTGGACTTTGATGATCTTAATGGGCCCCTTTCAACTTAGGCTATTCTGATTCTATGATTCTAACTATATAATCAGTCTCCTTAGGAAAAATAAAAGTCTATATTGATTACAGTAAAAGAAATGAGTTAAAGCTACTATGAAAATGCCTTCTTATTTCACAAATAAGAGTAGGAAAGAAGGTGATAAAACTGTATAGTTCACTTGCCATGATAAAATGTGGAGCTAGTAAAGGAAAATTTTCTTTTGTTCTTCAAGGATGCATTTTATGAGGAGCCTTGTATTTTGTATCTAGGCTCAAAAAATCTTTTTGGTATGTCTATTCATTTAAATTTCAACCTCAGATGGATAAATAAATATAAAAGTACTTTTTAAATATGAAAAATGCCAATTAAGTTGCTGAATGTTTTTGCCTTCATTGTATTTTCCACAGTTTCAGATTTCAAAATAAATGACAGAGTTGTTAATAGGCTGTAGAGGATTTTTTCCTGTCCTCCCTTGATTTATTGCTGCTGAGTGTAAACTGATCTGGAAACAAGTGAGAATTCCCCTGCGAAATGTTCTAAAATCCAAATTCCTCACGGAGTGGAGAGAAATATTTGAGCAGAAGCAATCATCCCCACGTGTATAAGCTTTGAATAATAAGAGCCTGGTTTCTACATTTCTTTTGTTCATGATGTATCAATCCAGTGAGAAAGGAAACATAAAAACAGCACATATATAAACCAAATGTGCAACAGCAAAAGCTTTAACAAACCTTAATTATTCAGGTGGTTAAGGAACAAGCTAAATAGCAGCACTAGTACACTGTAAATCCTTGTGGCTGACACAGAAGTGGTTATGACAGCTTTCACATTATCTCATTGCAGTATCGAGGCAGTAGTCGCAGCTGGCTCATATGTCAAAATGTGTCAGGACTTAAATGGTAAAACAGGAGTGCAACAGCAATTGGCTTTTCAATCAATAATGCAATCAATATATTTCACAGATATTTTCCCATATCTAAATTACTCTGCAGAGATGAGGTAGCCTGACTGAGTGTTTATAAATCAATAAAACACACAGCTAAAGGACATCTGCTCCTGTTCTTTCACTTCAAGGTGCAGTTTGCCTTTTATTTCCAACTCTCTCTTATTTAAGAATGTACTTTTGAGGAAAAATAGCTCTCTTTTCGCACACAAATCAGTTTTGAGTTGCATTGTGACTATAGACTATTTCTGTTAATAATTGTGTACTTCAGTTTTAAATAGGTGTAAGGGACAGTTTCTATTGGCAACAGAGCTGAGAATTAATAATATACATTTCAGATTCGCAATACACATATAAACAGGAGTTTTATATAACACTACATTCTTTATTTTGTGAATACAGTGCATGTACACAATTTTGAAATCCCCCCAACCTTAGGCAACGCAGGGATTTTTGCCCTGCAACAGAATTCCAGAAGATTCTCGGCCATATTTTGTAGAACAGCTTCTTCTCAAAGCATCCTGGATCATCTTTCACTAATCTATTCCATTTGCAGCAGCAGATACATGGAAGGTGATAGCTTGTTATGATATTGTTATAGGAAATTACTGAATTTGCCTTCTGCATCTTTGTTTTTGTTCGTGAGGCAGTGACTATCAGCAAGAATATGGTTTTCAACACCTATCATCAGAATAATTCCATAAGACAGCATAGTTTGCTGTTTTTCCTGTAAATGACTACAGCAGAGAAATATTCTATACTGATCCATATATACAGTTATATGCTACACACGCAGATACAATAGATGTGAAGCACTGTAGTGCTGGAGTTAATTATGTGTTAATGCAGATAGGTGTTCATGATTGTTATGTGCACTACACATTTTATATATACAGTGTTAAGAACTGAAAAAAGGTGTCACTAGGTGTGCACGTTTACTGTAAAAAGTCTTACTATGTTTTAGCCCTATTCCTCTTCTGATTGAAAATTATATCAGGCATAAAAGAGAGACTAACAAAAACAATTACATCTTTCGAGTAAGACAGCCATATTCTGTCAAGAAGTACATAAAGCCAAACAAATTGGATTTCCTAATCTAGGTGTTCCATTAAAAATAGATTGTCACGTTGGTGAATGCCAACTAATCTTATCGTGTTATACCTTTAGCTCGCATGCTGTGTTATTCTCTCAGTGTATACGATCTCTTTCACAATTGTGAGATCCATCTCTGAACCACAGTTGCCACACAATCAAAACACAAAGCTAGGGACACAGTGGTTCCCTGATTCACTTACCCTATGTATTTTACTGAGAGACATTTTAATAGTACAATATTAAAGCATTTTAGAGGATTTAATTAATTTCATATCATAATTTGAATGTGTCTTTACTGAAAAAGCTTCAGTTAAATGGATCTGAGATCTCACATATCTCGTTTCCAAACTGGCAAAGAGATTCTGTCTTTGACCTAAATGGGAAGACACTTTTGGCCTCAATACATACAGCAACATGGAAAGAAAATCTTGAAAATATTAAAGTACAAAGCAACAAGAAAACCCCCAAATACTGAGGTACTTTAAAGGATGTTTTCAATCAGGATGGTTTTTTTTTTGACATCATCTTATATCAAAGGTGCCACTGTATCTTTTTTTCAATTCAATTTTTTTAAAATTTACCTTTTTGAAGATTCATATCAATAATTTTGATGAACTCTGAAATATTTCTGCTGTCTTGATAAAAGTATTAAACAGCCTCATTAAAATATTAAACTAATGCAAAATAGAGCAAGGAAATATCTCTTTTTCCCTCTTAGTTAGCAAAAACATTAAATGAGCATAATAAGTGGAATCATCATAAAATGCTTTGAGAGATTTCTCCATTAGTATTATTTTGATAAGGCTCCTGAATGACTGAAACTGCCAGAATTTTTTACAGCTTTTGAAAACTCTTTATTGTTTCAGTGACTGAGCTCTGTGGAATCCCAAGTCAGAAATTCCTACAAGTGTCATTAAAGCCATTCTCATCCATTGCATGTAAGTGTCAGAAATATTTTTAGAGACCTGAAAATCTATTAAACTTCCAGCTGGAAATGTATCTTAAGCTGCAAGTCAAACTCCCAGCAACAATAAAGTGGCTAATATGTTTGTATTTGAGAAGCTGTAAAATGAGAGAACACTGCTGGGAACTGGAAAGTAAAACTAGTTGAAGAATGCCCCTGGTGACATGAACTTTATTTTAAGTAAGAGCTGGTCAAAATGCAGTAGTTGAGCTTTGCAAAATATGGCATCAACATCACAGAAGGTGTTCTGTTTTGTGAAGATTGCCCAAAATATTATTTTGGGAATAATCATATGCATTGTCTTACAAATGATGACCAAAAAAATTATTTTGTAGTTCTGGGAAAATACCTGAGGAACTCACAAGTTGGTTTTGTGTTAGTGAAGGTGTGAAGGCACCTCTTCATTACACAAGGCGAGGCCAAAGGTTGTGTGCTTTGGCTTAATCACAGTTTTAATCACAGGCTTAATCATGTTTTCTTTCAAAATTATTCTCTGTCCTATGTGGCATTACCTGAGGAAGGGAAGGGAAGGGTGGAAAAAGTAGTAGAATTTACTTCACTAAGTGAAAGAGTATTACCATATAGGGTTGTTATAAATATGAAGCTTTGAAATTGGGGAGGTAAACATGACAATCAGTTGTAGAGATGTATATTTGCTAGTTTCAAATGCAATGTGACATTTGATTCAGATGGTTGTAAAAACAGCAATGAAAAGAAGGAGCTTAAATATTTTAGGCATTAAAATTTAGAAATAATTTAATAGAATATATAGATGAAAACATTTATAAATTATACTTTTACTGAAAGTGTCATCAGGTTAAATAATAACCAGGATAGTATACAGTCAACCCAGCTTCTAATTTTGTTCATACAGACTATATAAAGAGTAAAGGTTAACCTGTGGACTGTAAACTATATTCTAATTATAAGAGTACATAAATCAATAAGCCCTCCAGGGTATAAATGATGGTAGAGGAACACACCACATGACAAAGCAGGAACCAAGAGCAAAAAAAATGATTAAAAGGCCCAACAGCATCTTAGAGTGAACAAAGGGAGACATAACATTGGCCTGATCTAGCTGATTTTGTTGGCCAGAGCAGAGGATTTGAGTGTGCAAAAGTGTAAGCAACTAAGTAATCTTAAAAACTATCAAATACATTTCTTTTCTACAACATGGTCTTGTAAATCAGGTTATACACCAAGTCTATGGTAAGTATCACTACACTGTGTGGGAAGAGAAAAAAATTCTGTCTTTGGCTAGATAGCTTAGGCACCTTATTTATCTCTAAATAAAACCGTCTTGTAGTTGGTTTTGTAGAGAGAGGAGTCTATATCTCTACTATCTCATGAAAGCAAATGCTAAAGATGGAAAATGATTTGAGACTGAAATATGAAACCATCTTTAATGTCCATTACTTCATGAAGATCTAGGCCCAGTTCAGACAGGAAACACAGGCATCTAGAATTGAATGTCTTTTGGGACCTTAACCTATGTCTCCTGGATTCCAGCCATTGCTCCAAAAGGCATAGATCTCCTGTAAGTCTTCCCATAAATCTTAGAATTTTTAGAATAGACTGATATTCTATAGTGTTCTTACATTGAGTTTGGGAAAATCTGTGCCTGTACCATTCAAAGGGAAGTGAGAGACATTATGAGGAGAGTAGGGTTACAATGCGAAGTTAACCAAAAATAGAGATGGAAGATTATACGGAGCTAAGACTGAATTTCATGTTTAACAGAACACTTCCCAATTTTTTTTAAAGCTATAATTTCTATTACAAACTTCAAAGGATGTATATAAATTAAATTCAACATGGATGAATTGCTTACTCAAGGCTACAGAATTAACTAGTCAAAAATATTTGCTGTGTGAGTAAGCCATCAAGTTTTAAAGAATGGGTTCAGCAGCCTTATCCCTGCTACCAGGGCTAATTATGTTATTGTATTCATGGTATTATGTTGCATCTTCTCATTAGGAATCTATTTTAAAATGCATATAAAAAATGAAATCAGTATGAAATTTGGTCCTCAACAATAGTGAAATATCAAATTGAAACTAATTTCTTACTGGTTTTTTTTAGTTTTTAAAATCTCCTAAGTAAAAACATGTGATAATAAGTTTATTAGAAACTCTTATCAAAATGGTACAAGAAAAAAACCATTGACTATCACAAGAAGATGCATTTTTCCAGTGTAATTTGATAAATGTGGAGTAATCTGCCAACAAAGTAGGAGACCGATTAATGGAAAATCCGTAAGGTTTATAGAGGGTTTGTTTCTTTTTTTTAAAGTATTTACTTTGTTACTATGAAGAGTGAAAATTAGCACAAAATATTTATTCCCTTCTTTTGGTAATTAGATCCTTAATGACATACAAATAATTCTTAATTTTTTTTTCTTCCTTAGAATATAGAGCGAATTGGATTTCCATTTAAGACTATGTCCTTTGGAAGTCAGACAATTTATTTATGACACCCAGGTATGAGAGCTTACAATTTTTTGCTGAGGGATCCAGATTAATAGAAAAGTGGAACACAGCTTCTGAGAGTTTTTTCTACACTCTCAGTCCTAAATTACTGCGTACAATGAGACATGACCTTTCAGCTGCTAGGTGCTCAATTTTAAATGGTTTGTTGATCTGTACAAAGAATGCCGAGTATTCTGAGATGCCAAGGCTGACTTCACGTGATAATGAGCACAAACGAAGGAATGTAGCTAAGGAATACATTGCCCTCTTCCTGTATAATGCTCCAGCTAAAGGAATAACTTTGCTGGAAAATGAAGAAGCCTTTGAGTTGGATGTTTTTTTCTTGCAGCACTGAGAGAATGCATTGAGAAGAGGGTTAAGGGGGCTGAAATCATTGGAAAGAATTTTGTAATAGAATAAAAGATGAGCTTGCTGCATGGGGGGACACTATACAATGAGATAACATGTTCCCCTAACTTGGAAATTGAACAGAATTATAATTACTTGTAAGATCACAAAAATCATTAGCATCAATAAGTAAATAAAAATAAAAATAAAATATTGCACAGGCAAAGAAGTAAAGTTGTTGTCCAAATATTAGAGAAATAATTTTTAAAATGAAAATTAACATAATGCATATGCACCTGTGATCAATGCGTAATAAAGGGATCAGCTATTTTTTCTGAAGCGTTAGAAAATGTGTATGAAACTTAAGAGTGTCATGATTGTGCACAGTTGTGCACCCAAGCAGGCGTTCCTCTGTCTCTTGGGTGCACAAGTGGTTCACCAGATGCACATACCAGAAGGACAGGATAGAAGGCATTCACTTCCCCAAACAATAAGAAATGTCCTCTAAATGCTGGGGAGATATGGGTCCCATCTGCTGCAGTAGGAAGGTGCAGCAGATGTTCAGCATGTCCTTTGGCCTTGGAGAGAGACAGAATAGATGGCATCCCCATGGACTTCAGGTATCTCTCTTTAGGCAAATAAATCCTGGCTAGCTAGTCATACCATCTATTTTTCTCCAAGAATAAACATTGAAAAACAGTCCTCCCAACTCAGAGGGTTAAAGTTAGAAGTGAAGACATCCCTCCATATTCGGAGCTTCTGTTAAGAAGATAATTCTGGAAACCACTTGCTGGTCTGAAGAATAGAAGAATGTTTTAAAGGCCTCAGAATTTACCAAGATTAGTGTTTCTAATACTATTTACCCTTGGCTTGCTTTAGAGCAAGTTCATTATGAAACTATTCAGGTCAGATAATAATGTGGAAAATACCATGGAATCATGGTAACATGGCAATAGCTTTTTTAATTGGGGTTCCACTGACTTAAAAAATCTGGTACTAACTCATAGGGAAAACCTATCCTTGATACCATTTTATAGGAATTTTTAAAAGTATAGTATAATTATACATCTAAAATTTTTTTCCTTGAAGTACCTCTAAGTTTCACTTTGGAGTTTCCCTTGCCTTTCGTAATTATTAACTTAGCTGTTATGATAAGAACTATTGTCAGTCAGATCATGCACCTGTTGCTCCAGGGGTTGAAATCACTGAGAGTAAAGCTTTACACAGCCTAGCTCCAAGAAATTGTCCTAACATGTTTCTGCTCAGACAGCATAAATGTCAGTAAAATGAGAATTTCAGCTGCAAAAGGTAGTCTCAGACATATTGTTAGAAACTTTGCTATTGCATTAAAGATTTGGGATCCATTAGGTAATGAATGGATTACACTGAGTAACTAGAGAAGATTAATTGGATATTGTTTGTAAGTTGCTTTGCAGATAGTAGGCCTCATATAAGTGCTCTGTATTACCATTATTAATGGACTATTTTTATCTGCAGTGGATATCTTGCTTCACCATTGTTCGTATACATAAAGGAAAACCATAATACTTTCCTTCAGACCAGCATGCAGAACTTCAAAAGAAATTACTTTTAAGCCTGAATAGACTGATTAATGTTAATCACAAATGAGGTGATATGTGACTGTAAAGAAAGGAAAGAATGCATACAAAAATGTCTTTTAAATATCCAAACAGAGATCTCAGCAGATCCTACGTTAATAGGAAATAGTCAGGTATGACCTGGAAATTTAGAAAACAAGAAGCTCTTAAAAATCCAGCCATAAGCTTTTTTCATATCCTCTCTATCTCCTTGATTATTCTAGAAAGATACTCTTTAATGACTAATATTTTACAGGATATTATCAGTGATACTGCTTAAAAGATTTAAAGAATGTTTTTTGCAAAAGGATAAAGAAAGGATTGACAGTTATAACAAATGGATCAGAAATCTTTGTTTCCAGAA
Organism: Rhagologus leucostigma; assembly: GCA_013397725.1. Lineage (NCBI taxonomy): Eukaryota > Metazoa > Chordata > Aves > Passeriformes > Rhagologus > Rhagologus leucostigma. Next base: position 1,485,317 of record VZTD01001019.1, read on the forward strand.
AAAAATCTTTAAGTATGGCTACAATTTTCCATCTGCCATGAAGAATAGAATAACATGCCTATTATTGAAATTAATTTCTGAAGATCTTGGCTCAGGTATTTGAATGTTTAAGCTGGTGTTTACAGAAGAAAGTAACAAAAAGCCCATTAGTAAACCTACTTGTAACTATCTTTTCACTCTTAGTCTCGTATTCCTATCATAACACTCTAGAATATTCACACTCCAGTTAAATAATGCAAATTCTTATATTCTCTGAAAAGTAATTCCTAGAAAAATACAAAGTATAACTCCTGTGGCATGGAATATTATTATTGATACATTTTGTTTAAACATCAACATCATTTAGAAACATGGTAAAACATCATGTATCTGGAAAAGAAATGAGCCTGAAGGACACATGGCAGTGCTGATGAAAGTCCCTGTAGCCAACATAGAGATATGATCCACTGCGTGTTTGCTTTTCCTCCCTTGCCATCTAGGTATGTCTGTTATAGTCTTAGGCTCTGTTCCATGCTAATACAGCTGCAATTCTTTGAAATTACAGCAGGCTTATAGCTGGCCAGCTAAGTACATAAACTGAAGATCTTGCTAGTACTATTTATTGACAAGACATGAATCTCCATTTAAGATATAATACACGAATTTTTTTCTCCTAACTAGTAGAAGGAAAACAAGAAATTAATCTACGTTCCTATCAGTGTTATCTCAGCATCATTTTGGGGTATTCATTATATACTTTTCAATCTCCTTCAAATTCAGACAGCTAGCAGAGCTGCCACAATACATTTCTAAATCCTAAGCATCTCTAATGACAGTAGATTCTTGCCCTTCCAGCAGTGAAATGTACCCAATGGATTTGTTCAGTCCATATTCAATTGTTTCACTAACCAAGGAGTCTCCTGTCTTCAGACACATTAAGTGTAGCACCATAGCTTACTCTCAAAGCAACATGTTTAGACATTATTCATTCCTAATGACGGGTCATGTGAAAACTAGACCAGATATGTATCATAGACCAGTGTATTTCATTCTTTAAATGATTTAAAACTGTCAAAACCCAAATGTATATTACAAAACATCGGAACCCAAATGTATATTAAGTCTTTCACTTCAGTGATACTATATGTTGGGTGCTACAAAAGTGCTATAACTCCATCTCTATGATCCAGCAATACATTTAAGTCAGATTCTCTGTATTGGATTTTTTTCAGTTGTACAATTCAGTGTTTGGAAGAATCTCACTTATCTGATGTTGAAAATATTGATGAGGTGCTCAACTGCTGTGGTGGCAAAATCTGCTCAAGCCTTTTACAATATTAGATACATATTGTGACACCTACTACTGTAGTGCCATGGGTAACTTTTCTATTACATTGCATGTTCCAATTATAAATGAGATTTGTGGCATTTTTGCTAACTACTGTCAGAAATAATCCATCATTGAAACATCTTTCAGATTATTCTCTGGGATTCCTTTGAGATTTTGACAATTTAGTACACATGTAATTGTGCATCATATCCTAATATTAATTTTAAGAAGTTGATTCAGGTTATTTTCAGTAGAAATAAAAGCATATTACTCTTAGAAAGTCTTTGTGTGTTGAATAGCCTGAATGAACTTTCCTACATGAACAAAATTCATGGATAGGAAAGTACTGACATTAACTTTGTGATATACAGCTGAGCAACTCCATCCCAAGTTCCCCCACTTCCACAAATACACAAACAAAAAGCTCTGATCTCTTAAAAATGTAAAATATAGGCAACATTTTACCCTTTTACTCCTTCTCTATGGTAAGAATGAAAGCACTTCTCTGCTGTAAATACAGAGATGAACAAAAGATAAAAGCCCGCTTTAAGAGAGTTTAGGAACAGTCTCTCCGTTGCATCTTTCATATTAGCAGTTCAAGCCGTAATTTTACTTTCAACTTTCTGAACGGGATCAAGGGAAATACATTGTCATTTTGCTTTGTTAATGAGTTATTTTCAGAAGAGGAAGGAAAGAGTACTTTAAATGGGTGTGAAAGGCTATACTTGGTGCTAATCAATGAAGAAAGATGGCTAAAATGTCTGGAGGAGTGCAGCATTACAAACTGTAATGTTTTTAGTGCTTTATTTCTGATTTCAGTGCAAAGACTACCAGAACGTTAGTGCAGTATATTTTCTTTCAAATAGCAAAGAAGAAACAGACTTGATGTTTGAAGGGATCAATAAAAAGATCGTGGCAATAGGTGGTTTGTAATGACAATACTACAGAAGTGTTTTGAAAAAAAATAAACGAAAGCAAAACTCTGAGATTATAGTATTACTCTTCAGTGAATTGGTAATGTTTTTGGATCAGTGGTAGACAAACAGCTATAGAGTTTAATTGTATTTCTCATATGTTATATTCACCTGCAGATTACTTAGAGAAGAAATCTTAACATAAACAGATATAAGACGTGAATTAAAGTATTGAAAAATTCAAAAGAGAAAGTAGAAAACAAAACTGCAGCTTTACTTTCCTTGAATAATGGTGTTGAGAATGATGGGACATTCATATGACATATAGGAGGACAGAATTAGACCTGTTTTCTTGGATTTTTTGAAAACAAGTAACATGATTTTTGAGGACTGATGTTACATTCAGGCTCAGTGTCAAGTAGTCACAGAGTTTACAAGTTACGGTTATTCATCCATTAACTGAGAATGACTTTTAATCATCTAGCCAGACCCTGTACAATTCTTAATATATATTTGCTCAGAAGAAATGTAGACGTTAAAAGGTAGAAAATAATGGCTAAATTCAAGAAACTAAGGTAAGACCTCTGAAGATTGGTGCTTTATTTTCTATCACACATTTTAGAAGATTTTGTCTGCTTGTGACATCACTGATTTGTCAGAAGTATAGCACTAGCTAGTAAAAGAATTTCTAAAGAAGACACATGTCAGGAGTTAAAGGAAACATTTTGTGGAAAGCAACTTACAACATCTATATAAATTCCTCATTAGCTTGATCTATGGACATGTTTGGCACTAGAGTCCCCAGAATTTAATTATTTTCCATAAATTATGTAGACAACAGAACCTTTATACCATTATATTCCCTCAAAAGTTGTGGTAATGGGACCAAAATAAGTTATTAACTTTGTTTCCTGAGAAAAATGCTTAAATATATATTTTAATGGCAGGCTGCTGGCAAATTTATATTCATTTATATTTGTATTCAATAAATTAATATACAAAGAAGAGATGAATTTAAGTAAACAAATTTGTCGCCTTTGCCATGTTCTTTCTGATAAGGATTATATAAAAAGTGGTAAAGGCTTTTTCCTGAAAGAGGGCAGGTTTAGATTAGATATTAGGAAGAAATTCCTTACTGTGAGGGTGGTGAGGTCCTGGAATAGGTTTCCCAGAGAAGTGGTGGATGTGTTCATGTAGACCAGGGAACATCTATAGAAGTATTCAAGGTCAGGCTGGATGGGGCTTTGAGCAGTCTTATCTAGTGGGTGGCATCCCTGCCTGTGGCAGGGCAGGTGGGGACTGGAACTAAATGGTCTTGAAGGTCCCTTCCAAACAAAACCATTCTATGATTCTACGATCAGAGAACTTCTCCTGTTAATTCAGATGTGTATTAGAATAGCACAACCACACAGATTGATAAACTGCTGTGAGAAATTCAGGCATTCCACTCCATTTTAGAATGCCAGATAGGGTGCTTTGGTGCCATATGAACTATTTTGTAGACCAAGGTTGTTTGGGTCTCTTGAAATGAGCCACATACAGAAACATATTAATAAGCATTTACTGTCTCTTAGTCCACCACTTCTTCAGTCCTTGGTTAGGTTTAATGAGGGACAGAAATATTTGCATTTCCATTAATAATTCCTTTATAATAGCTCAATTTTAATTTTTTGTTCTGTGCAACCGCTTTTTCTCAGAAGTGCTATTATCTTTGTGATGTGAAAATATTTGCTGAATAGAGTTCTTAAATAAAACTTTTAATAGTGTTTTTCTATACAAAATATTCAAGTCGGGAAATAGGACATATGAACTGCAAGAAGTTTCCTTCCTTTTTGCTAGTATTTGTGAATGTCTGCTGTATTTCACACATAGAACTCTTAACAAAATAAAATAATCTGGAGAACTTGTCAATTATGTTATAAATATTTCAAAAAGAAGAAGTTTAAGAAGGGGATGAGAGATGGTATAGTAGCTATCAGTTTAACCAAGTGAGTCTGCATTCTGTATTTCTTCTTAAATATCAGTCAAGATATAGAAAAAAGAAGTCTTTTTAGGCTGGGGAGGACAATCATGTTCTTTGCATGGATTAAAGAACACAATCTTTTTCCCCGCCATTTTAAAGTATGATTTTAGACATTTCAACATAGGACATCAACTCATATTACTGTAATCTTGCTAACGTGGAGAACATTGAAAAGGAACCTTATTTGATTTGATGGCTCATTACTTGCTTTCACAAAGGTGCTCTGAGAACACAGCATATCAAATTAAAACACATGTACAATGTGTTTTAATGTACAATGCAGACTTTTGAAAAGTTCCTCAAATGATCCTGAGAGAGTATAGCCCATCTAAAGCTAACGACTGAGTGTAAATATAGCATCATTGACATGCAAAAAGCTAAAGAATTTTTCTTAGACTGTAGCAAAAGGTAGGTGTAGGCAGGGAAGCTTTTGTCAATGGAATATGGAAGGAATTTCCCTGTTACATGGGGATACATAAACCTGTATACTCATTATGTTTCCCACTTGGTACTACCTTGGAAGTCTTGTGTAGCAGGTGGTGCCCCCCAAGCACGTTCATAAAGCAGTATTACCCCATGCTCTCCACCTTCATGCTGCACACTTTTCTTCACACACTATTTCTGTAGTGCCATACTCCCACACTCACCATCCTCATCTTACAGTATTATATCTCAGTCACTACTTTCAGAAACCTTAACCCATCCCCACACTCTTTCTACCGGGTGGCACTCCCTTACAGAAGTAGCATTTTTGAGAAGAGTGCATGCATCTTCTAGGATTTAACATAGTACCCGTTTGAGTAATTCTCTTGTAAAAGCATCAAGGTTACCCACGCACTCTCTACGCATCTCTCTTTGATTTCAAATTCTACTTTAGAGACTGAGAATTAAAAATGTAAGTTTTAATAATCTGAATTTTAAACACATATCTTTCATTAGCTGCAGATCTTATTAATATTTCTTTTAAAAAGTATAACAATAATTACAAATTGTTCTTGGAGGTGGAGTCCAGATCTGTCACTGTGTTTGCTGTGTTCTCAGTCTGAGACAATTCACTGGACTAAACCAATTTAGAAAACAAGAACAGAAGATCTCCTGACTCTACTAAAATTCTGTTTGAGATTGTTAAGATATGATTAATGAGATGCCTCTGCCTGAATTAAGGTGCAAACGAGACCATATGCCAAAGTCAATAAAACAGATTTTATTTAACAAAGACTGTGAGGTAGAGAGATAGAAAGAATAGAAAAGAGAGGGGGGAAGGGAGAGAAAAAGACAGAGGGAGAGACTGAGAGACAAAGAACAAAAGTGCAATTGGTTGCTATTGCTTTATTTCTAGGTCACCTGATTCAAGCATATATGTAGTACTAAAAACTGTACAGAATATAACTTAAAAAGCAAAATTTTCTTACCTCAAGATTCAAAATAATTTTTAAAATTTCTCTTTCCTCTATACATTCTTGTGTTAAGAAACTTGAAACATGGTATTCTGGAAACTTGGATTGCTTTCTGAACATGGGGTTTTTCAGAAGAGTAAGTGATGTTCTTAAATTCAGAGGCAGTTGATATTGTTGTGCATTTGCCCAGAGCCTTCTGGGACCAAAACACTGGATTTAAGGAGTTACAAAATCCCAGTCTGAGTACTACCTTCCTGATTAATATAGAGCTTTTAGATCCTTTTCTTTCCACACAAGCATCTAAAGAAAACTGGAAAGATAGCAGGTAAGAAAGGCACGTGATACATAAATGTGCATCTCCAATTCCTATCTGAGCTTGGTAAAATGTAGAAGAAAGTAATGGGAAGAGTCATATAGATGATTCACCTTGAGAATAAAGGTGAGTTCTTAGGAGCTTAATAGGTGTGGATTTTCTTTCGCATAAGGACATAGAGGGTCCAATTCAGTTGTTCAAAAATGGGTAACTACTGCCAACTAATAGGACTGATGACTTCTGAGCTAATTCCATCCAGCTGTGAGACATGACACAGGATTGAACTACTCTGCAGAAGATGATGGGGGAACTGGACCGATACCATAACCTGCAATACAGATTCATGCTGACACCTGAATTTATATTTCTCTATGTGAGGCAGATGCTAAAAATTCAGTTATAAACAAATGAAGACCTTAGAAAGTCAGCCAATGAAGCCTAGAAAGCATTTTAGCCGACCAGCTTCCAGTGTTCACCCGAGGGGAAACTCTTTAGGCTCCATTTACTCTATTGACTGTATCTTGACTGCATAGGTACCTTAGACACATGGATGACACCTGAATATTGACATATAGATGTCTATATTTAGACATCTTAATCTAAAGATGCACAGATAAAGATAGATTTGAAAGGAGGAAGAGAAAGGAATTACAAGGGAGAGAAGACATATCCACAAGGTTTTGAAGAAAATTAGAGATGGCAAAAGAGCTCTATTTCCTTCTGTTAAGGGAAGGAACTAATTGATGTATTTTATAAAAATATGCTGTATGTATTGCATAAACTGGTGTCAAAAGGGTAAATATGACATAGTGATATACAGTGCCTTTGTAGAATACTTCAAACAGATTAGATGACTAAAGGAAGATGAGAAATTAAAAGAATAAACAATGCACGTAACTGATATCTGATACTAGAGTAAGCTGAATTCTATTAGCGATGAATTAATTAAAGATAGACTGAAGTATGTATGAAGACAAGTGAAAACAAAGAAGCATGAATAAGAATGAGTACCTATAAGTGAAGAAAGACTTCAGAAAAAAAAATTGAAAGAAAAAAGTGTTTTAAAGACTTGAAGTACCTTGCACTGTAACATACACAGACAAACAGGCATTATCTGCTGGTAGCATTCTATCATATCAAGTAAAATTCAACCCAACATCTTGGCCAGAAGAGAAATGAATATATATTAAATGAAATGTGATGTAGTTTACTAGAAAAAAGATTTTGCGTTACTTAGTAAGCTGATAAAACAAAATATAAGTATCTGAAAAATAAAAGATCAGTAATTGAGAATTTGTGAACAGATTAGAGTAAACAGACTGAGAATGAACCAGTTTGGTAGGTTAGAGAACACATGTAAAGAACACATCTAGGATAAAAAGACTATTAGAAAAAAGGAAATATATTTGAACTATGTAATACAAAAGCACACAAAGTTTGCATACTTTTTGATGTACGAATATTTCTTGTTTGTGGGCAGTTTGGGCTTGAAGTAAAGTCAATGGGAGTCAACATACTAACCAGCTTGTGGAATTGGACAGATGGTGTATATTGTGTGCAGTTCATATTTTATTTAATTGTCTGGCAGAGGAAAAGAATTACAGGTCAATATTTGTCAGAAAGTGCTGCAGCTAATGAGAAAGTAAAGGAGAATAATGTTTATGAGCTTTTTTCTTTCTTTTCACTTGGAAAGCTAGTGACTCCGTTAATTAAACAAATGCAATATATCTAAATGAGAGGTTTTCAGGCAATGCAGTAACCTAACCCATGTATTTCTCTCATGTTTATCAATTTCAGTGGTGAACGCACTGCAGAAAACTTTTTAGCTCTTAGTAAAAATACTGAAAATATTGTCAATTTATTAAGCTGTGCTTATCCTAACAGCAGCAAAGGCAAGCAATAGCACAGGTCCTTGGGTGTCTTCTTAGCCTCGAAAATGAGAGTGTCACTATCACAGAGAAGCCACAGGTTCTCATTCTGTCACAGAGAAGCCATAGGTTCTCATTCGGTGGATCAGCTGCGGACTCTGGTTTCTGCCAATTTTGATTTCAAGCTATGCAATTGCATAAGTGTTGCTAGTTTTTCAGGATGGTGATTCTCAACCATAGAAACATTGTATCTTCTGCTCCTGATGGCAAAAGAAGTGTTTCAAATAAAAATCGAAGTAAGCATGTTTGAGTTTTATTTCAACAAAAGTTCACAAAAATGCACTTAGTATTCAGTCTACTTCTGTGAGGTATCTAACTGCCATCAAAAATCTGTGTGCCTAAGAACCAGGCCCATTGAAGTAAACACCTAAAAGTTACTCATAGTCATGGAAGGAAAAACTCCAAACTTAAAAACCATCAAGAAAAGAAGAAAATAGTTATAGAATATATTGATGATAAACATAATTTCTGTTATTTTCCAAGTTATTTTAAATTAACCCATAAGTATGAAATATTTTGGTTATCTCAGGAATATCATGTGAAATTATAACAATATATAATCAAAATTTTGAGTCTTCAACAATTATTTTTCACTCACTTTTTCTAGTTTTCCTTAATTGCTTTCTTACTTCCTCTGTCTGTAAACTCAGGAATTACATGTAGGACACCAAGCAGAAAAAGAAAACATCACCTTCACACATCATCTCTCTGCATGAATTAATTTCCATCTTCATAGAAAAAGTTACACATTAAATAATTGAATTTTTGTAGAATATACTAAGAGATTAATTGTTTAGCCTGGTCACTATTGATACAAAACTTACGGATTGATTCAGAACTGTACATTACTTTATGGAGGATAATCTCTCCACATCTCCCCACTCTTTCAACCTCAATCTTGAGTCAATTGATTAATCAGTAATAACTGATGATCATCAGGGTGTAAGTAAATACATTGTCTCTTCTATTCAATGTCAGCTTTGATCACATCAGATTTCCTTGTCCTGTGTCCTGTGTCCCATTACTGAATCAGCCAGCATATATTTCTACATGCGTAACCTTAGATAGCTATCTTTATATTTTGGGCTGATTTGACATGAATGTAGGAAGGTATCTCAAAGCAATCATTGATTTGTTATACAACCTGAAAAGATACTAATGTTTCCTTCCTTTCTTCCTCCCTGCCTTCCTCCCTGCCTTCCTCCCTCTCTCTTTTTTCCCCTCCTCTGTAAAAACCCATTCTTGATGTCGTGGTTTGGGAAAGGTACTCCACAACTGGGTGTTCCCAATGAGACTCTCCAAACCATGCTCCTGCTTACTTTTTCCTCCCTCCTTCTCCCCCACCCCTGTGATAGGATGGAGAGGGGAAATGGAGGCACAAAACGAGAAGCTTACAAATTGGGAAAATGACCATTTACTGGAAATGGCAAAGGATAAGAAAAAGGGATAAGACAAATGAAGAGTAACAGCAACAATATTAGTAACAGAAATGTCCAAGAGAAAGGAGAGCGATTCACAGGCAAAATGCTCAGAACACGCTTTACCCAACCGCTCCCCCTGCCATGCGTAGTCAACCGGAAGAGACCCCTGCTCTCTGGAAGAGATTCCCTTGCCCCTGCCCCTGGCAGTGGAGTGAGGTGGTATGGAAAAACCTCCAGGTCCTAGCCGTGCCCACTCCTGGCTACTGCAAAAATTAACCTTGTCCTGGCTGGAACAGGGCACTTAACTTATACATACTTTGCTGGTCACTAAACCGGAATGTACATGAATTTTCCTTTCTGGAATGGAGAAATCTTGACAAAATGTTGTATACGAAAAGGTTTTGGTATATTTTTTGTTGTTTACATGGGCTTTTTTATTAATGGTAGAATTCAGCTTTCCTGCATGTAGAAGTAGCCTTTAAGGTCAAAAATAATAGCTAAAAATATAGGATTCTCCATCTTATAGGCCTTTTCTTCAGAAGTCTATAAAGCTTTTATGCAATCAAGAGGATCTGGGGCTTCTATTAAAGTCAATGAAAGTCTAATCAGTGCAGTCAACATGGCTTGGATTGGTTGATCATAGACAGCTGTTTAGTTCCTTTTGAAATAGCTTGAGATAATCTGGACTTCAGCTATCATTTCAGATGGACAAAGACCTCCCACAGGTACTGTATTATATCTGCCAGACTAGGATCTATGTCTGATATACCACAGAGTAGCTTAAGTATCATTTAAAGTTGATAGCAGATAAAATTCTGGGTCTCAGAATATGTTGAAACTAATTTCTGAAACAAGGAGGCTAAAGTACAAACCCTGTAACTGTTCTCATACAGTTCTAGAAAGTAAACGTTCACTTGTTAAGGAAGTCACATCCAGTCCAGAATGACCAAACACTTCTGTATTGCTTTTGAGTTGTACTGAAGACTGTGGGTGTTGTACAGGCTGGCAACTATAAAATTCCAAACACAATAAAGTGGGTCATGTGCTTTTAAAGTTATTATTCCTTGTGCCCCTCAAACTTTCCTTTAACCAAAATTTAATCAATTTTAAAAATGCTAATGTGATGTCCCTTCCTTTTAGGTTTTTTTACCAGTCAAAACAGCACCCGACGATTTATTTACAGCAGTTTTTTAGTTGAAAGAGAACAAGACAAACAATTGAAACTAAAAGGCAGCTACTGTAGGTTGGCCGTGTTCCTTGCCTGTTATTTTGTCCATAATTCTGAGTTCCAAAATTCCACAAGCGACTGTTGATGATAGAGTATTCATGAAAGATGTAAATATTATTAGGCAAACCTGGCTATCTGATGACAAAATTGATGTTGCAAAATACTGTCTTTTGAAAGTGATAATTCTGAAAAAGGTAGAAAAGAAGTCATCTTTGGTCATTCCAGCTAGAAACAGAGCAAGCCAGTGAGTTGTCTCTGGCCATTTTTAATAGTTCAATTTTAAAGCCATGTGTGTGGTTACATAACCTTGGTAAAATTTTAATGTGGACATTTTGTCTCAGCTTCTTTTCCTTTAGTGAAAACAAAACGAGAATATAAAAAATAAAGAAAAGAAAAAAGGTGGCCCAAAAAATAAATGAAACTCAATTTCACGGCACATTATCTTTCTCAATTCTTTCCTCTCAGCTTTCATTTTCATTAAAATCACAGACAACCATAAATTAATAATTACTTCAGGTTGACTAAATGCAGGCCACAGTATTTAGCTCTCGTTTTCCTACAGTGGCCCTTCTTGTTCATGCTGGAAAAATGTTAATTTAGATAATGTGGCTTGCCCCTTGTCATATAATTCTGTTTTGCAGTTTCACTGATCTATAATGGTCTCTTCTGATTAGGTAGTATTAACTTTATCTTTTGTTCAATCAAGCTTCTCAGTTTCCTCCGACTAGATAACTATTGTGAAATATCAGATGAAATGTTCTATTATCTGTATTTCTGTTATATTTTGATTCATCTCTAGGTTGTAACAGCGTTCAGCAACATTTGCAATTTCTTCCAGTAGTAAATTTATTGGCTATTAGCCCAAGCCATATGTGAAACTTTTTTTGGCAGGAACTACTACATATATATATATCTCTGTATTCCTCAATCTTACTACTTTACAGTTTACTCACATTTCAAATTAGTCATTTTATCAACCTTCTTTCCAGTTAAGAACGGGTGAATAGGTTCAAATAAAATAAAACCTGAACTTTCACCCAGAGCCCGAATCCAATTGGTTTCTGAGGTTTGAAACAATTTAGTGTAGTTCACTTATCTATTATTTTTTTGGCAGAGGATTCTGGTAGTGAATGAAGGAAACTGAGACATACAACAGCATTTATTTCTAACTGGTCATTGACTTGTTGCTACTGTGATTTTCATGAAACCATTTAACTTCTTCATGCCTCTGTTTACCCATTCTTAGAAAATACTCAGTTCAACTTAAATGAATATCTAGTTGTCTTCAAGGGAAAACTGTGGATATGGCCTCCTCTAAAATGTGTTTCAATACACAAGTATTTCTATATATTTATAGAAAATAATATATTTCTATATATTTATAGAAAAACTTCACACAAAACAAAATTAAATTCCAGTGGAAATATGACATAACTTACATTTTTAATTCATAAGTGAACACCTGAAAGTTTCTAAATGCTTACCTAATTTGTACTGTACTTTCATGGTAAGTTGCAACAGAATTCAGCTCTTTGCTCTTCTCAGGAATCCTTTAGTGATGAGATTCTGTTTCTTGTAGAGTAAAGGTGATATTTCTTTCATGAAATAACCTGTGTGAAGTAACTAGATGAATATCACTAGTGTTCCCATCCGTGTGAGGAATTCCTAGATGTGTAGATACCTTTCCCACCCACTCTTATCTAAACTAGATGAATCACTGGAGTAATTATACCTGCAAATATAAGTGGGCAAATATGATTGTAAATTTCTTATGGATTGTGGGCCCCACTTTTAATGAATGGTCATAAAATGTAATATTATCAGTAAAATTTATTTTAGGTAAATTCTTATTTATGTTCACCCAAACAAATCTTCTTGAAACAAGACATGGGAAATTACCTAACTTGACATTAAAGATCATTGGTAGCCATTAGAAAATGATATGTAGCTTTTTCCCAAGTGTCAGAGCTCTAATTCCCATGACATATGTTCTATAATAAGATATACGTCCTCACAGTTTGAAATAAATGCATTTTTCCAAGTGAATGGCATATTTTCTTTCACCCTTGAAAATTGCTTATATAAACATTCTGGTAACAGGCTATTGACATATGGCCTAATCTAATTCCTTGGTTTTTTGGGGTTTTTTTTTGTTTTTTTTAGTTTGCTTTTAGGGAAATAACCTAAAGTCATTAGTGGAAGTTTGAAGATGAATAAGAAGAACTGGCCTGCAGAATAGTTTTTGTTATATAAAATTGTTTTATGTCTGTCTGGACTACTAATATATCTGAATCTGGGGTGATCTTCTGTAGATTATCATTCAATTTAAGTCAATACTTAAAAGTTAAAAATACATTCTGCATGGCCAATTAAATAATATATGAATGCTTCTTTCCTAAACTAATAAACATTTATCAGTTATCACAGCAATATACTTAAATGGACCAAAGCATCTTCCATCACCAAATGATTTAGCTCAACAGTGATATGCCTGCTCCATAGGCTTAATTTTTGGCGGTCTCTAGGGATGCACACTGAAGAGAAGAGATGTGATCTTGTTTACAGAGTAATACATGAGAAAATAAGACCTATCTGTTTATGTCTGGATGTCTAATCATAGTATGGATGTCATTGGCAAGTCACTTCACCTCTGAAGTCCTTCACAGTTATGTTTCCCTTGAAACAGAAAGATGAACTGACTTGCTCAGTGACAAGTGGATCCCCTTTCTGCAGCCTGCGATACAGCATATCAATATCTAAGGTAGGATTATTCTTCAGAAAATATAGATGTCTGGAGCATAAATGTCTTTATTTCAGCTTGTCATTTAGATTCCCCATATAGTCAGTAGAGGGGAATAAGCACTTCACATCATTCATCTAATCCTAACACAGCCATTAAATATAGGTCAGAGGAACTGTACTTTAAGTACTGCCTGTTTCTGAGCACTGCCTCTCAGCAAGGTTTAGACAAGTAGTTCATATGTAGATGTCTACATCATAGACAGCTGAAGTTGGGTGAACACGTCCCTCAAATCTTTGCTCTACATACCCTCAAACCACAGTGATTACTGGATGTAAATGTCTTAGCGCATTTTGCTGATATCTACAAAAATTTCCTTAGGAGAGGGAAAGGTAGGCAGGTGGTGTGTTTGAGAGGCCTCTTGCCCATGCAGTAAAAAAAAAAAAAAATAATCATTATTCCTTGAAATTTTATTTTTTGCTAAGGAAGGCAGAGCAGCAAAAGAGAAGTTGTCTGAGTGATATCACACGGTAATTTTAGGCAAGAAAAGACAAATTAAATCGTCACAGAATTAAAGTTTTTTAAAATACTTGCAGGGAAACGATTTTAATTAGCATTTCTTTAAATAAAAATCAGTATAGCATTTTCCTTTCCAATAATAATTCTTTTTTTCAGCCCCAATTCAAACATTGCAGCACTGTACTAATGCAAGACAATTTGAAAAATGGAACTGACTAGTTTCCATTTGACTGAAATGAGAACAAGATCTAGCCTTAGGCAACAGGAGCATAACTAGCCAAAAACAAATGCCATTTTTAAATTTCATGAAGTGATTATTTGCTGTTAAAAAGTCTGTATTTCCCAACACATATAGGACAGTAATAGAATCTGAGCTCTCAAATGACCTTATGCTTACAAAGAAAATAGCTGTAATATATCAGCCATTCCTGTGATCACTGGAAATAAGGCTCTATCAGATCTTGTTTGAATTAAAATAGTATAAATTAGTATAGCACTACTTCAAATTGGAGTAGTACCATAAACTTCAACAAGCCTATACTGATTCAACTCAACAGATACATGATTTACTAATTGTACAGTGATGGATCTGACTCATCAGATTTTCAATTTGACTGATGTGTCTCTTTATAAGTATTCCTTTCCACATCACTCTAGAGTACCAGATCTGTGTAAAACTGTGAGGGAAGGGAAGGGAAGGGAAGGGAAGGGAAGGGAAGGGAAAATGCAGATTTCAGGTGCCATAGTAAAATTATCCAGTTAGTTAACTACATATGATGGTATTAAATACATTTTTTTTCAGATACAAAGAGATAAAAATATATTAACATATGAATAACACAGACTAAGATAAGATCATCTCTAGAATATAAGCAAGAAAAAAATGCTAAATATGGGTTTGTATGTTAGGATAATGGTTTTGAAAAAGAAAGAAACAAAAAAAACCCCACCCACAAACAAACAAAGAAAACCAAAACATTTTTTCTGCATGTCTCTAGCTGTTGTTACACTGTGACATGATAGAATCTTGCTAAATTTCCTGGCTCATGCTGAGTATATCCACAGTGCAATGTTACCTGCAGGGAAATATCCCTGAGATTGAGATATTGTATCAAAGAAATCACAATTGCAGCTGGTGTGTTCCATTTTTGTATTTTATGCCATACTCTTGTCACACTGAAAGAGCTGGTTCTGGGAAAAAAAAAAGTGCTGTAGCATTTTACAGTGTACTGCTAATACTGTAATTAGGTACTTCAATTCCTTACATCTCTCTTACATCTCATAGATCCTTACATGGATCTATGTGAGTCAACATTCATGCTTTTAAGGTTTCTGCTTTTTGGGAACATTGCTATGGACTTTGATGCATCATTTGCTGTAAAGACATACCTTACAATATGTTTCAGTTACCTGAAAATTTACAGGACTAATAAAGTTAATATGATTAGGGATTTAGTAAGCAGTTTTTTCAGAATACCTGAATCAGCTTGCTGGACAATCACGGTGTCTAGCTTTGAGGAATAATTTAGTAGGACTTCACTTTGTATTTTGTTATCTCTGAAAAGAATAAATGTGATTGTGTAACCCACTTTTTACTGTATGTTTTGGGTCTCCTCTGTCTGATCCAATTCTGATGGCCTGGGAGGAAATAGCTAGCCTTTCAATGCAGCAGTGATGAGACTGTAGCTCAAAAGTGCTGGCCAAGAAAATTCCCTTTGATTTCAGTTCTTGAGGGGAATAGTGAAACATTATTTTTTTCTAATAATCCATGCTTTAAAGTAATGGAAGGTGAAGACTAAATGTTTCTTCTATCAAAATGTCAAATCCCCACCCTTACAGTTAAAGTTTTGATTTTCTCATCACAGAAATATTAAAATCAGGTATATGTGTGAAAATAAAAGAAAGGTACATATCTGGATGAGACAGAATGTATTTACAGAACTAATTATGACTAGGAGAATGAATGTTGTTCTTTCAATATTCTTAACATTGAACAAATGTTAATATAACATAGTTAAAATAGTTACAAAATTAATATATTATATTAATTATATTAATATTACAAAATTAATATAATATAGTTAATGTAATACAAAATTAAAACTATATAACACCTATATTGCAGGAATATAAATACATTATGATATTCATTTGTAGATATACACCTATATAGATATACGCTTAGATATACACCTATACTCTTTTCAAGGAAATTATTCTATGATTTTCACCGATCTCTCTGATTTTAGTTTTCTAACAAGAAGGAAAAAGTAGTACGCAAGGAAGAAAGAGCTGAAATTTCACAGAATAGATCTTTGACTGTTCTCACCTTCTGCCAGTCTCACAGACAGGAACAAGCATTTTCAAAGTATTTAGACCCACAAATACACATTGCACTCCAGCTATGCTTCTGAGTTGTTCATACATGTACTATTTTTACATCAATGCCCACTTTTTGCATAGATTAGAGACTTTGAGATGATCAGATCTAAGAGTCCCCTTTAACACTTCAAGTTTAAAGTAAAGAGTCTAGACTTCTCTGTAGCTGGTAAAAAAAAAAGAAGAAAATCCTCTTATGTCTTCTATTGCATCAATCACTGCTCTTCTTTACTAGCTATTCCCTTCAGAATACTTTGAAATGAGATCTGTCTTTGGATTGTCCTACCTGCCACAGTTCAAACACCTTTCTAAAGAGTGGCAATAAAACGCTCTAAGTGCAAACCTGGCAGAACAAGGAGTCATTAGGCCCCTTAGATACCGTGAAAGTGGTGATTGCATAAGAAACTATATAGATAGATGAAAGCTTTGGAAAAACATAGCATGTTAGCAGAACTGTAGGAATTTATTCCCTGCATGCAAATAACTTTAAATTTAGAACTCTTGTGTATGCAAAGAATTCAAAGTGGTGTTGCAGTCATAGACAGTCAAAATTTGTCAGTGGACAAGAAATTGCATTTTTGCATATGTAAATCTGCCTTACATCTGCATATGTATTGCATCTGTAGTTACTTAAAATGAATGTAGAACTGTTGATTCCTGTCTATTCAGAGAGAATCATCCATGCCTTTAGATAATAAAACTTCATCCCATGATTACTCTAAATTTTTTATAGTAGATGACATACTGTCATGACTTGGAATTAGTAGATAACTATTTATGGCATTTTGTTTGTGAGGTGTATGACTACTGAAGGCTTTTCAAACTTTCTATGGTTTTTAATTGGGCTTCACCTGAAGAATTTCTAGAAAATCAGACAAGTCCTTCTATTCTTAGACAGTGGAAGCAATTGCTTTTTCCCTAAGATATTGACAGCATCACACTATCATCTCATGTTCAGCACCAATTTAGCAGAGATCTGCAAAATGAATAGGTGCTTGTACCTCGGCTTCTGCGGACTTCCACCGGAGGGCGGAGAGTTCTCATGACTCAACATGCTGCTGCCCCCTCTTGGCAATTTGTATGTTTTGGGACACTTTACCAGTTCACTAGGGTGTTGAATGGATGGATTGCTCATTGGGGATCATTTTGGAAGCTTTGCCCCTATATTGCCTCCCTGCTTCAGTCAAACTACTTTTTTAGCTTTATTTCATTAAACAGATCAGCACCCATAATATAGAAATACATTTCCAAGACAGTAATTCAAAAGCTTATAAGATACTACTGGGAAAATTCGGCTGCAAAATCTTATTTCTGATATATGATCATATTTTTTTTTCTCAGAAACATATGTGTCTATATATATCCCCTACAGATTATCCCCAGTTGATACCCAGTTGATGCAGATTACCTTCAGCTTTTTCAACATCATCCTTCTTCCTAAATTTATACCTGCATAATCTTAAATCCCACACTCACTGTCCTGTCCCAAGTCTCCTCTTGGGTTCAGAAATGTTCTCAGGTGAAACTAGCACAGTGAAGCCTGTGGAATCTGTAAATACAGTATTAAATTTCTTACTCATTATACACCAAAGTGGGTTGTCCTTAAAACTTCCTTTTATGTTTATATGTCAGCTGCTGTTGAGGCCTTTTATTACTCAAAATCCATCAACTTGAAGGTCATGCTTTTATAGACCGTTGATGTCACTGCCTTTTGCGTTTAGTGTAATGTGTGCTTGAAGATATAGTGAAGGCAAAAGGGCTTTTGGTTTCCTTGGGGAGTCCCATGCTATTATGTCCATGACTAGATTCACATGACATTTTCTTATAAAGTAAGAACTTTATCTGTGATGTATAGAAGCGGGATGAGTTGAGTTCTGGTATAACATGCTTCATATTTTCAGGTATTTTCATTTGTTCTGACAAATAAAAGCTACTTAATATAAAGAGAAGCTAATGGATGTGGGTGGACCTCAGAGAAAAATATTTTCTTTACAATCTAAATTAATTCCCAACTTGTAGGTATACTTTTTTTTTTTCAGAACAATACTGTGATGTGCTCTGCATTTTGATGTGCATAAAATAGTGCATTACTTCTGTTCTTATGTATTGCTTCAGTATTTAATTTAGGAAAAAAGAAGGATAATTCCAGAGTATAAAAAGATAAAAAAAATATTCGAAATCCAAGTACATATTGTTCTTTGTTTATTGCTGATCATAGCTGTCAAGGCAACAAGAGAAATCAGTGCTTTCTACAAGACATTTATTTCTCCTTTTAGTTGTAAAACTGCAAAACTGAATACTGAAACAGAAACATTTAAAATTGAAATAAATTTATCTCATGCATTCATTCCAGAATGTATCTGCAAGGGGACATGGATGTGAGGACAATATTCTAGGTATATAAAACTATATGTAAAGAGGTTTGTGGTAAGATAAATGAGAAAAGAAAAAAAAAGCATTGCAATTTGAGACAGGGGAGATATCTGATCTCTTTGGATTATATGAATTTCTTAAAACTTATATAACTACCAAGCAGAGACAAACTGTACCAGTTTTGGGATAAAAAAACACCTTTCCCCTTGCAAAAATTTCAAGGCTTGCATGATTGAAACTCAAGAAAAACAATATCAGCATTTTTCAGATCTTCCTATGTTTAACCTCTGCTTCAGACCAACCATTTTTTTTACTCTTAAATATAAGCACAACCCTTGGATTAAACAATTTCTGCCAGGTCTGTAATTTTATTCATGGTTGGTAGCAAGAACCATACCTCCTGTATTTGAGAATTACTTCTGTACATACTTGTCCCTTGGTGCAAAACTAAAACTTGGTGACTGGAAGTAAAGTACCACATAACAGAGACTGATGGGATGCCTAACCCACATCCTCCTCAAACAGGCAGATAAGAATCTCACGAAGTTCTAACAAAGGAAATGCAAAGCTTTGCATCTGGGGAAGAATAATCCTTTGTACCTGCACATACTGGGGATTAACCAGCTGACAAGCAGGTCTGCAGAGAAGGATCTAGAAATCCTGGTGTGCCCCAAATTGACAAGGAACTATATAAATGTTTGGTGATGCTGTAGTAAAGAGCACCAACAGAAAATCCTGGGTTGTAGTAGGAAACCCATTCCCCGTAGGTCAGGAGAAGTGATCCTTCCCCTCTATTCAGCCCTGGTGAGACACAACTGAATTGCTGGCTCCACTGCTGGGCTCTCCAGTACGAGAGAGATCTGGATATCTAGGAATGAGTCTAGCAAAGGGTCACAAAGCTGATTAAGGGACTGGACCACCTGTCATCTAAGGAGAAGCTGAGAGAACTGGAATTGTTCAGCCTGGGGATAAGAAGGCTCAAGGGGATTTTATCAATGTGTGTAAATACCTGATGGGAGGAACTGAAGAAGCAGCAGCCAAACTCTTTTCAGTAGTGCCCATGACAAGACAGGAGGCAATCAGCACAAATCGAACCACATAAAATTCCACCTGAAGACAAGAATTATTTTCTTTTTTACTGTGACAATGGTCATATATTGAAATAGTTTTCCCAGAGATGTGGAGTCTCCATCCCTGGAGATATTCAGAATCCAAGTGGACACAGCCCTCTAGCTGAAAACTTGAGCAGGAGGCTTGGATTAAGTTATCTCATCATGTCCCTTCCAAACTCAGTGATTCTTCTGCAACATGTGAACTTTATTTTGCATTAACTATTTACTTGTGGGTTTTTTTTAAATTAAAAGAAAAATCTTTAGCTTCCATAATCAGGAAATTCATTCTTATTTACTATGAGGCAGATATGTGCTCCTGCATTGAAATAATATGATTACTGTTGTGTTTTCTAGGACAGTTAAAAAAATATTGTCAAGGGAGATGCCTTGCCCTATAACTACAAAAGAACAATGTAGCTATCCTTTCAAAAATTTCATGAACTGGGAAAAAAAAAAAACAAACAGTACTAGCAATCTTTAAATTGAAATTGTTAAAGAATTGCCACTTCTTCCTGCATGATCTCCTCAAACTGTTACTTTCTTCCCTAAACTGTTGTATCTGCAATGTATTCATGTCACTTTGACCTTGGCTAATGACTGCAACATTTTTTATTTTCTAGAAAACATGAAGTCATTATTCAATTCTCTAAGTAGTTCTGTTCTTACTGTTCTTTATTTTAAATTAGCATAATGAATAATAACTTCACATAAACCAAGGTTTGGATCATCAGCCTGAGAATCAGCAATGCTAGTGTTAAAAACTGGCTCTCACGCTCTACACTAAGGCACAGAAAGCTTTCTCTCATAAACTATCCTCAACCATAAAATATGGTGTTACATTTGCACTTCCATGAAAAATCCCTGTGGTCCTTCCTGAATCAATTGTATCCTCCCTGAACACGCAGTAGCAGACAAAAATGCTATTATAAGAGGATATACATCCCAAATGACAAATACATATAAATAGTACTCTATTTAGCCATTTTATTGAGTGATTAATGAAGATTTAGTTGGATAGATAAAAATAATAATCTCTGGTATTTTGCATGGAAAACCATTCAAGATTATTAATGTTACAGTATTTCACAATTATTTTGTCAATTTTGAGTAAAATTTAAATTCCTATGAACAATATTGAATGGTGATTTTAGCAACAATGGCAGGTTTTGTTGAATATTGCCTTTGACACATAAAAGCTTTTGTTAGTCAGTAGAGAAGTTGATAACAAGATTTTAAGTTAATTGAATTAACATCATGTAGGAAAAAATATCTTTGGGCAAACTAAGTGGAATAATACCCACTCAAATTTTAAGTGTGTACACATGAACAAACGATATTGCCATATTGTTTCAAATTAGCTTCCTTTGTGGTTCTGCATGATTTTTCTATAATGTCAGTCATTTCTATTTTTGAAGATACTGAAATAAAAGTTACAAAATGCTATTAAAATAGCCTATCTGTGAGAAAAATGTTTTTCATTCCCTCGTTAGTTTAAGAAGCACTGATAATTTGTATGTTACAAAATTTTTTTAGTTCTTATTTACGTTTTTTTTTTTTTTTCATTTTTGTCATAACATGGTATCACAGAGAAAATGGTAAAGACATAGAAGGTTCTGGCAAACACTGCATAAATCTCTAAAATAATTGCCACAACTAATCAGCGTTGCCAAGACTTTCATCCCCATCACAGAGGTGTCTACTTAATTTATTGTAGGTCATTTGTAAACCATAGTGATCTATGAAGACAAAGCTAGGCCTAAAAGCAGTTATTTTCATGGAAAGTGAATTTTTCCCCTGTTCCATTAATGTCAGAAGTCATTTCTTGTAACCATTTCCCCACCCTGAAAAGAGAAATACATTCTCCTCTCATGACAGGAGACAATGAACACCCCATGCTGAAGATATTACTTCCAAATTCTAAACCTCTGTTCTTGACCCAAACAAATGATTCAAATCAATAGAGACTACAGTCATCCAGTCACCTAGAGGACTTCAGTAGTTTTCATCATGGACTGGAAACCCTAAACAGCGATACTGAAGTCAAATTCACCAAACACATTGAAGACTGGGTCATATTCAGAGCTTGGAGAAAACTGATCAGAGCACCCAAAGACAATTAAGCAGATCTCACTGGCTTTTTTTCGTTTTGGATTATTTCCCAGATGGAAGTTGAAGCAAAATTAAACCTATCCATTATATTATTAATAATTATAGCAAATCATGGAAATTATGTAATTAGAACCACAAAATGTGAATATGTGAGTACACATACTAGTAATATTTGACTGAAAACCAAAAAAGATGAATATGTCCCTATTCTGAAGGTACAATTCCCTCTCGTTGCAGTTGGAGATGAAGGTTAGAACAAGAAGGCATCAAATTATGCCTTGCTCAAAACTTACTTATCTCCTTATACATTTGCAAGGCTATTAGAAAAAAAAGAGATAAGCAAAACACCAGAGTGAGAAGAAATATCTTTCTACTTTATAGTATGAAAGCTTTTTTTCTCTTATTTTACCCCAGTGTATGAACATGATACTTTAGAAAAATGAGTATATCCAGTGAATAACCATCAGAATGCATTTCAGGAAGCCATTCTCCTAGCAAAAATATTTAAGCTTTAAGAAAGTCCTGCTGATGCTGTGTACAAGAGAGTTTTTACACATAGAATAATATCTTTTTTAAAAAAAAGCAGAAAATGCTGAAATATTGAATCCACTCAATGCCCCAGATAGAGACCTTTTGAGATGTGTATCTATTTTCAGAAAATGATAGAAAGAGATGGAATTCAGCAGATGTTTAAATCCTGAAAAGACATCACGAATGATACTTTTTCTTCAGCAATGCTCCAGTGGTATATATCAGTTTGACAGTGAAAGGCCACTCTAATTCCCTCTGTAATAACCTAGGGAATGACACTTGCTCAGAATGTCAAGTTCTGGAAACTTGCTGTTAATTACAATGCTTGCCATGATATTTTCAATTCTACCAACACTGGTAGGAGTTTTTGTCTGTTTCTCTGTCATACAATAAGCACTGAAAAGTGACCCTCTGGTTTATGCTCTGCCCCAGCACACACAACTCACACCTTTAAAGTGACCTTTATGTTCACTAGCAGGTGTAAGATTATATAAATTATGACTCCCAGTGTATTATCAATCAAAAAGCTACTTGTCAAGCTGCTTTTTTGCTAACAACAAAAAAATCAAATCTGTCCTCAGAGGCTATAATCCTGTATAGGCGAATAAAATACCATGGGGTCTGTTCTCCTCTCAGTGCACATACGTAAATCTCATTCCTACTAACATTAATGGGGAGTTACACGCATGCATCAGGAGAAGAATAAATCTGCACCAGAGCACGCAGGAAACCATTCAGTGTGAAATGTTTTAAGGAGACAGATAGGGGAAAACACTGCATGGAAAGAGCTTATAATGCATTCATTTAGTTTTACTTACAACTCTTGATGAACTTTTTCAGACTGAACGCTGTACATTTGTGTCATATGGATTTAGAATGCTTGATAAATTATATTAGCAAGTACATATTAACTGTAGCATGATTCAGGTGGGATTGCTGTCTCTAGGTCCTGCATTGCAGATTGATGGTTATACAGTCCAAAAGGCTTTTAAAGAATTCATGTTGAACGTTTTCAGGTTTCAGTTTTAACACGTTCAACAGTATTTTAAAACTATTAAGGTCTTACAGTCTCTCCTAAATGTTTCTAAGTCTTGATTTAAGCAAAACCAAGGAAATATATACATCTGCTTCCTCAGATACATATTATTCCAAACAGGGCAATCAGCACAGAACAGAATGATTAGATGATGCACTTTGTAACCTCAGGCACATACATTCTCTGCCTCTCCAAGTTAATGTGGTGTACATGGGCTTTGTACAGTCATATCTTATTAGGAATATTATGAGAAGGAGACTTTGTCTGGACTGTTGTAAAGTGTTAATCAATCCTGATGGGAGGAGAAAAAGTAGCTGTACATAAATGTATCAATACAACTTCCTTACACATACCTAGGTTGAAAATCTGGCTTTCTACAATCACAGTGCCTGAATGGCTATCGAGTCATCTAATTGTCCTTGTCTTTAACAAAGAACTTATTAAACACAGGACTTTAATAATATATGTGCCCTATATGTGTGTAGTCACACACATATATATATATATAGTATAAATAAATAAAGTTGTGAAAATCATGGCAGAAACAATCTAAGATGCCATTTTGTTGCAAAGGTGAATGGCAAAATAAGTGCCAGAAATGCATGATAATTGCAAGTAAAGCAGGAAATTGTCCAAAGAGTGCAAATACTCTCAGAAATAAGTTCAGATTCTTTTCTTCCCCATCCAGTTAAACTCAGTCTGATTTAGGAAATTATAAATTGTAAAGTAACTGAAGAAATAATGCAGTTTGAAGCTTTTTTTTTGCAAATTTAAATAAATTCATAGGTTCTCACGTTGTTGTTGTGGTTTTTATTTTGATTGGGTTTTGTTGGATTTTTTTCATCTGAAAGAATGTAGTCCTCTGTGAAAATGATGAGTAGAAATTTCAGTTTAAAGGCGTTATTTTCACATGCTGACAGATGTGTCAACCTATAATTTAAACCCTACTTACTCTGCATTAGAATATGTATCTAAAATATTTACTAAACCAGTTAGGGCAGTGATATAATGGAAGGGGTACGGTAGCACTCAAATAAATAAACTGCAGTAGCATCTGCTATAGACCCTGAAGGTTTGACGAGAGCAAGTATGAAATATTCCTGGACCAACTATCATGGAGCTTGAAATCTCCAGGCACTGTACTCCTGGGAAACTTTTGCTGTGCAGCCATCTGGTGGGTGACAAGTACATCCAGCCATGAATCACCAAAGACATTCCCGAGTTAGATTTGTAGAGGACAGTGCCTGACATGACTCAGGCAGAAGGGTCATCCAGAAATCAGAGCCTTTGTCATTAAGGAAGTGTTGATAGAAAAGAGTATGAAAATAGTATTTGTTCAGATACTTGGATGCAAATTAAGTGGTCAATGAAATGTCTTACAAAAAACCAGTAGTATAAGTGGAGAATAATGCAGAATTCAGAATAGTGGAGAACTAAAGAACTGTCAAAATTCTTGGCCTACTCAGTTCCATTTGCATTTTGCTGATGATTTGAGTAAAACCAGGTTTTTATTTATATTGAGATAATGGGAATGAGAAGTAGTTGAATATGTCTGTAGAGGAGAAACTGACGTATAGAAGTACTAAGATCAAATTATAAGAAAGTATTATTCTAATAACAAGGGACAATGAAAGAAACGATAAAAGGCCAGAGTAGCTTTACAATAAAATTCTTAAAGGTTAAAAGGATCCAGACAGCAATAAATGTAATAAAAAAAATCAGAGTGTAACATTTTTTTGCAACTCTCTACAATCTCTATGATTTAGAGACCCCCCCAGAGACCTTTCTGTAGTCTGATTTTCCTATCTTTATTTCTTATCTAGAAGGACATAAACAAAAAAAAGGGTAATAAAATATACAAGGATTGCAGAATTTGTAGATAAATTAGGCTTTACAAATAATTTTGTAAGGAACAGAAGATTATTCCACAAGTGTAAAAATATTCCATATTTCACGGCTGTAGAACAAAAGGCTCAGGGACTGAAATGAATTCCCTAAAAGTCCTAATGCTTCCAACAACTCCAGCTGAGGCATCCTAATCAGCCTTACATGCTGGACAAATGACTATGTGGTATTTCTCATGTAGCAAAATTCTGCCTATGTCCATGTCTGGGCAAGCACTTGCAGGACTTTCAAGTCACAAAGGAGGTCACATGCTGAGTTTAAGTTGATATCCAAACTCCTCTCATTTATGCTGTAGGTACCTCAGCCTTTTATTGAAATATAGCCCCAGGAGCTCACAGCAGCTTCTTGTTTGGCATACCAGTGGAATAGATGGCTAAGCACACATTCTCTTTTCCTTGTGTAAATTGTTTTCCTCTCAGAAATAAGTTCTTATATGCTCTTGTCATTATTTGCCTAGAAACGATTTAATAGCAGCAGTACTACATAGCTATCAGTATAAGATGCAAATGTGGATGCAGAGCAGTGTAATTCCCTTTTAAGTAAAGACTAGAAATTCCAAAGTGTTCCACATCCAAAACCCATAATTTGTTGTCTGTGGTGAGATTTTTAAAGCAATTATACCATGTAGAGGGCCCTTGAAAACCTCATGTCTATCCCCTTCTGTAACATGTCATTGAGCTATAGGAAAGTTAGTTCCAAACAGGAAGTGAAAACTTTTTTTTTGATCTTTCAAACCTTTTTTTTTGAAAACTTTTTCCTTTCTGATGCCTAATTCAGAGAATACTTCCACAAAAGATTTTTATTCAGTTGAATAATTTCATTTTCTTGGGATTAGGCACATGAATAATATTCCCCCTGTGTGAAGATACTTAAGCTACTTATATACTATATAATTTATGTTTTAGATTTAACATCCCAAGCTCGCCCAATTTCTCCATGAAGGTAAACCCTGATAATCCCAGATACTGTATTTTTTTAATTGAGTAGAGGCCACTTAAAATAGAACTTCTAATTTAGATTTAATAACTCTATAAAAGATAAATCTAGTTGCCATGTAATAAACAGTAATTAATTAGTTAATATCAATTAAATACTAAAAATATTAATTTACATTTAACATCTAACTACTGTAATTTGCTATAGCTATCTTATTAAATGCTAATTAAATTCCTAAACATTCTTACAAGTTTAATGCATTAATAATAGGAACGTAAGTACACATTTACTGTATCTGCAGTTCTCAGTTCATTACATGGCAACTAGATTTATCTCTTTTACACTAATTAAATATACTAAGCAAACCTCAGTAACTTTTCTTAACACATACCATAACTGTTTTATTAATTTCAAATTAAATACCCGTTTAAGATTTTTAATCTACAGCTGCCCTAAACAGTTTCCTTCTAACAGAGCAAAGGTTACACTGATGTTATAACTAAACTATGACACTTCTAGATGCTGGATATATGAGAAGCAAGGCTTTCTTTTCTGCGCTGTCTTAGTTTAAGCATAATGACTTTTTACTAATTCTCTTTTCTTCTTCCCAGAAAGGACTTGTCTTTCCTTTCTCACTCTGCCCCATGTCAGCATAATCCTATTTCCTCTCTGTAATCAGTTTCTCTGCAGTTTTTCTACCTGTAATATCTGATAGTCCACCTTGGTTATTTCAATAGTCTTGAAATAAAAGGAAAACTCTTTCCGTATGTACAGCTATCATTGTGTTATTTGAAATATCTCTGATGATTACAAAACCATATTAATCTTCAGCAAAACCACTCAGCACCATGGAAAGTTTAAGCAAATGACCATATAAACACCTGTAAGCAAAGAAATTCTGGTCAGAATGTCAGTCAGGCCACTCTGAATATGTCAAAGTAACATCCATAATAGGATTTCTTTGGGAAAGGGAAGGAGAAACTACAGTCACATGTATCAAATTATTTAGAATCATGGTTCTTTTCACATACGATGGAGGCTGTCATAAAGACAGGAGGCTGCTGTGCAGCAAGAAAAGCACATTAGCTATTAACCTTCCCCCAGCCGATCAACTTTGTTTTGCAATCTTTCCTCAGAACCATTAGAATACCCTGAAGAAATAACTTTCCAATTAAAAAGGATCTCAGAGAACAAAGCCATTTTATCTCTGACTCCTGGTGTTCTTTATTCCAATAATTTAAATTGGAATTGATTTTTCAATTTAGCCGTTGACTTGCTATGGACACACAGCTGAAAAGGCCGAATGGAATTGCATGGCTGAAATATTTGTCTTTGTGATGCACTCCTCATAAATTCACAGGAGCCTGCTTTTTTTTTTTTTTTTTAATGCATTTTCTTTTTGCTGCTACTGCTTTAGACAACAGCTTTTTAGCTCAGCATGAGCAAACTGAGAAAACACGTCCAGTATGACCTCGAGGGCCTCATACTCAGTTCTTCACAGATCTATTTAATTGTTACATCCCTGAGAAAAATGAACAGATCCAGTGTACTCAAAGTGATAGCTGTTTTTTAAAGCCTGAAAATGCATTCTACAATTTTGGTGTATATTTCTGATTCTGTTTCTTTAAAATAATAATTTTTAAAAGTAAACACCTATAGTCAGTAAATTTCACTGCGTTCAGTACAAATCTGGAATTACATAAACATCTTAGGTATATTTTCTCATTGTTCTAGTGGCAGACTCAACACAGTAATTGATTTACCTGTGGAACAGTTTTGAATTAAGCACTCAAGTTATTAAGGAGCCTTTTAAAAGATTAAGGTCCAGTTGTGCCTGTAGTTCAGCTCAGTGTTAGTGCAACCCAACACTGACATAACTAGGGAGAGAGTTGTATCAGTTTCACTGAGGACAGAGATGGGTCCTAACACTCAGAATTTTGTAATGTCAGCATCTTAGCTTCCCAGTGTTTTGTGAGTAACATTTTTCTGGACAAACATAGCTGAACATCTGATGCTGAAAGTAGAAAGCAGAGCTGTAGAAGGAAAGGTAAGAGAGAGCAAACTTCTGGTCCAGTTAACTAGTTATATTCATCTATTATGGGGGGGAGTGTTGTGCTCATAAAGAAGACTGAGACAAGATTGTTAGTTACAATTTTATCTTTGTGATCTTTCATTCTTGGCTTTTTTTTTTTCCCTTCTAGAAAAGCATCAAACTTACCAATATTTGAAAGCAGCTAGTCAAAATGTTATTCTTGGACACTTCTCTGCTGCAGTAATTTTACTGTTTTAGATGGGAAATTAACTACAGATAGTTTACTACTGGTAAACTATGCAGAAGAAAACAGAGGAAAAGAGGAAGAGTGTCATAGTCCGCTTTTCATAGATACACAGAAAAAATAATAAAAAAAAGATGTTGGTATTGCTGAAATTTTAGCGCCAATCTGTCTAAACCTCTGTCCAGCCAGTTAAATACTTCAAAATATTAAATTTTTTATTTTAGAAAAAGTTGTGTTCACAATATCCCATTGTCTGTGGTACGTTTATACTGCTAAGTGAAAGAAAACCATAATCACAGCAGCACAGAATATTCTGAGTTGGAAGTGACCCACAAAGATCATTGAGTCCAACTCCTGGCCTTGCATAGGACATCCCCAAAATGCCTGAGAGTATTGTGCAAGCGCATCTTTGACTCTGTCAGGCTGGTGCTGTGACCACTTCCCTAGGGAACCTGTTCCAGTGCCCAACCACCCTCTGGAACTTTTTCTGCTCCAGTTAGGTTTCTTGTAGGTGTACTTTTAGATAAACCTGCTCTTAGAAGATTAGGTAGAGCAGTGTGTACATGAGAAAGTGTGTGTTTGCTGGTCAAAGACTGGCCCTGACCCATTTTTACCCTTTCTTTCTCCGTTTGTCAATGACCTGTACATCTGTGACAAGATGTCTCCACTTAATTTTGAAAATTCTTAATTAAAATCTCAACCAGTGTGATGGCTACTGGAACATGAATAAACTTTTGAAGGAAACTATGTAGAAACTGTAAGGACTGTATTACCTGTTGAATATTAAAATATCATTAAAACACTCTTTGACAAATATATGAAATAGTGAAGATGAGAAAAGGAGGAAAAATACATAAGGGAATGGGCAATGCTGTATCAAACCCCATTATTACTAAACTCTCAACAAACAGTTGAGTAACAAAACTGATCTGGGTTTTTAGTGACCTTTTTAATCATCAGAGGTGAAAGACATCTTGGTTCTTTCCCAATGTGAAAAATGTGTAAGCATTTTAACTACTTTTAAAATAGATTTTTGATATGTTTATAAATTGAACCGTGTCTCTTGCAATAGTATTATCTTGGAGTCAGAAGTTCATTCTGGTTCTGTATCATCTCTTTCTGCTTATATTTTATACATATTATGGGTCGTGGGAATATTTTACTTTTTCCTGGTTCCTTGATCCAGTTGTATTCTGAACACATTCCGATGATACCCAGGTACATGCTAGATTTCTCCCATCCTTGTCAAGTTTTGCTTTTTGTGAAAAGCAATCCCAGACTCACAAATCAGACTGAAACAGAACAGTCATATTGGTCTGGTTGACTGACAGGATGACCAGGACTTCAAGTGGTAGTCAGCAGAAGTGAGTGCGGACTCAAGAGTCTTTCAAAAGAAGCTTGGATGTCAAAAATAGCATCCAAGGTCCCTCAATTACTGGAAAAAATAAAAATAGAAATGGATTTCCACACACATACAGACTTATACAGACACACAGAAGCATATATTCTCTTATATTTTAAAATACTTCCTTTCCACGTGGTCTGCTGCAGGTCATCTGCATAACAAAATGGCAGAAGAAATGACAAAAAGCTATTTTGAATTTATTGTACCAAAATCCAAGAGCAAAAAGATTGTCATCGTCCAACTGGGCTATTTGAGAACAAGTTTAGCTGCTGAACAGTGGTCTTCCTAAAGTGTATTCAAAACTCATTTCTAGCCCTTACATACAGACAAAGGAACAGACCATTTCAAGAGAGAGAAATGTCTTTTTTTTTCTTTAAATGAGAAAAAAGAGAATGAAAAAGCTGTGCATTCCATAAAAGACTGAAGTTCAAGTCTCCCTTCAGAAACACAGATGTACATCATCATTCACTGTATGTTGTATTAAAAGCAGTCAATGTATTGACAAAATCAGTATTTCCATGTACAAGACACTGCACTGGAACTATTTTGTATTTTATACTAATTTGAGAGCAGGTTTGTTCCTTTAATTTTAGGGTCCTTTAAAATCCTCTATTAATTCTGTTAATGTTATTCATTTATTACAAAGGAAGTGATTTAAATGCTAATAAAAATCCCAAATGCATTTTTACTTCTTTGTCTTAAGATGGCACTTCCTGAGAGAACGTCTTTGGTCAGGCAGTTCAAGGAGCCCATTTTCTCCCTTCCTTGGTACAGTCATCCTCTGCAAATTTTATCTCTTTTTAAAAATTGTGGTAAGATTCTGAGAACCTGCGACTGATATGTTTGGGCAGGAACATTTCTTTCTTTTTCCCCTTTTATCCTCCCTATTTTTCCTTCATGATTTCTGTTTTCTCTTTGATTTCCTAAAGACAAGAATCCAGATCTTAGTTGGGGTTATTTTAAATACGCAGTTATTCAGCATTATGACCGAGGTATTAATAACTGCAAAAAATTCAGAATGCAGTTTAAAACAACAACAAAAAAGAATGGTCTAAGCATTTAATTGCAACTGAGCAGGTTGAAGACATTTATTTGTTATGGAATATCATCCAAAAGTGTTCTCATCATATGCAGGTAGAAGAGACTATTCATTTTGTAAGTACATATATGGAGCTCAATGTCCCATACATCAGTTTCCAGCCTGACACATGATTTTAGACAAATGAAGTTTCATTGACTGAGTATATGAACTAAACCTTTGACAATATACACAGTTTGGAAAATGATCTTTCCCAAATTATTGCCTTTATGGATGTCAAACACTTGGCCATACTCATTTCCAAGTATGCCAGCGGTAATGAGTAAATGATGAGACAGGTCCCACATTTATATAGTCTATTTTGTTCGCTAACATCAATAAAAAACCCTAATCTAGAAATCATTGCATTTCTATCAATTTGTATAATCACATTTCTGCAGGAAATGAAACCAAAATAAAAGCAGAAAAAAACCCCAACGAAACCTACCCTCAACATATACTGCATAGGTATCATGTTATTCCACAAAAATATCTTGGATACGCTTGCATACCTCAAACGTCACCTATCTTTAGCTACTCTCTTGCCATTTAAAATGATTTACCTTTGTCCTATCATTATAGGCCCTTGTAAAAAGTCCTTCTTTGTCTTTGTTGTAGAGTCTCTTCAGATTCTGGAAGGCAAAATTAGGTCACCCCAAATCCTTTCTTTCTCCTAAACAATCCCAATTCCCTTAGCCTTTTGTCATACATATCCTCACATTCCTCTAATCATTTTGGTGGCCTCCTCTGGATTTGTTTCAGGAGGTTGATGTTCTTATGCTGGGGACCCCAGATCTGGATGCCGTGTTCCAGGTGGGGTCACACCAGAGCAGAGCAGAGGGGCAGAATCCCCTCCCTTGCCCTGCTGCCCACGCTGCTTTGGATGCAGCCCAGGACACATTTGGATTTCTGGGCTATGAGGACACATTGCTGGGTCATGTCAAGACTCATCCACCAGCAGCCCCACGTCCTTCTCGGCAGGGCTGCTCTCGATCTGCTCCTCCTCCAGCCTATGCTGATACTGGGGGTTGCCCTGACCCAGGTGCAGCACCTTGCATTTGGCTTCATGAGATTCCCATGGGCCCACTTAAACTTGTCCAGGTCCTTCTGGATGCTATCTCATCCTTCAGCTGTGTCAACTGCACCACTCAGTTTGGTGTCATCTGCAAATTTGCTGAGGCTGCCCTCAATCCCTTCTTCTGTGTCATTAATGAAGATACCAAATAACACTGGTCTCAGTACAGATCCCTGAGGGACACCACATAGAGGATCCTATTGACCGTTCTCCTTGAGGAGTTGGAATTTTGCTTTCCTAAAGCTCAGGGGCCTGACTTTGCTTCTTACCTGACCCCTATCCCTCAGGACTGCATTAGGAGACATACTGGACAAAGCAGGCTGGAATGATACACTAGTGCTGAACACACTAGGATCCCAAGCCTGATCAAGATTTTAGTAGCAAATTATCTGACTGGGAGGTTTAGACTTGGATTTGGTCTGTCCTAATTTTTCCTGGAACTTCACTGATTCAAATGGCAGCAGTCTCTTGTGTAATTGTCATGTGATATGTGAAATTTCACTGAATTTCCATTTCAAATGTATTTTTATATTTTTGTTAGACATGTTGAGCTTTAGGGCCAGTGAAAGAAAGCATGTGTGCATAACATTCATTGTGGTATGAACATGCCTGTTACTATGTTTATTAGATTACTTAAGATTAAGGAAACACTTTTTTATTGTGAGAGTGACATTCAAAAGCTGTCTGGACATGGCTCAGGGCAACAGGCTCTAAGTGGCCGTATTTAAGCAGAGGGCTTGAATCAGATAACCTTCAGTGCTCCTTTAACTTCAACTGTTCTGCGATCCTGTGATTCTTTCTTTACACATAGCCCCAGAATATGTATACAGTTGTTTCCTTGTGCTCCAGAAAGTGCTATTGCGTAATTCAAATTTTTAATAAGAAATTATAGTACAGAATGATATCTGTAACTGAGTTTAGCAGAAACTTTCTGAATTCTCCATGTACACAATGAATGACTTATTATTTTTTGCCCTTCAAGCTTTTTATAGCTGCTATTCTGTAGGCAAACACATTTATTCATCCATTTAAAATGCTTTTTCTAATGCTTAGATATATTTATTTATAAATTATTTCTGAATCTGAAAGTTAATCTAATCTTCTCATAATTTGCTATGGAAAATCACTTAGTAGTCCAGGTGATTTTTTATTTTCTAAAAGGATTCCTTTTTTTATATTTGCGTGGTGGGGTTCTTTTGCAGTGCCTAATTGGATCACAGTAAGAGTGTTTTACTAAAATTTTCACTACAGAATGTTTTTAGTGGATCAAAAAACTGTGTGGGGGGTGTGTGAGTATGTGGGCAGAAGGGTTTCAAAAGTGTATTATCTGAAATGAATTACTAATTGACTGCACTAAATATAGGAAAGTTTTCAGTGTTTTTCGCTTACGATCATTTCTCAAAATGTATTTATTTGGGGATCACTTATTTAAAAAAATTAATTGATTCATTAAGTTACCTTGCACCCCCCAAAAAAATTAAGACAAAGAGAAAATGAAAATAAAGAGAATTTCATCAACAAGCTAAAAAATTATAACCTTGCAGTGCATAGGAATTTCAGAGATCATTTGGTCTTGAAGTTGCTGAGGTCTTTTGATTGTGTCTAATCTGCTGAAAGAGGACCAGGGAAAAACTGATTACCAATTTAACTATCCTGCCTGTCACTATTTTGGATGCGCCATCTAGACGTGTTAGAGATGGAAACAGGTTTCAGCAGTGTGTATGCAACCCAGTCTGTACAAAATGGTCCTGTGGTCAATGATCACCCTCTTTTAGTCAGCAATGTCGATGAATTTAGCTCATCTCTTTATGCAAAGAGAGGCAATATCATTTTATTTGCTACATAAAATGTAGCCCAAGGGTTCCATTGGGGTTTTGTACTTATCAAGCCTGAGTTTACTCTTTGGAGATGTAAAGAAAAGGTGACATCTATGCTACCAAATAATACGTGATAGATATTATTCTGGCTGGATTGCCAGAGGTGTCACAAGTTTTTGGTGCTGTTTATGCACAGAAATATCATTTATACCAAGGAACAGGAAATCTGAGTCGTAAGTGGCTTCATTTCTAACTTCGAAAAACTAGCGATATCTGAAACAAATCTAGAACATTTTTGATTTGATTTTGCTGCCTACAAATCTTTTATCTTTGCTATTTTATTTATTAGCATATACAAAGACCCACCCCCTGACACCCCAATTACTTCTTTTTTAGACTACAGACTAGTCAAAAGGCAAAGAGTGTAGGAAGGTCGAGGGAAGGTGAAGACACCTTTCCTGAAATGAAAGCCTGGTTAGACATGGGCTATCTCCAAGAGAGAACTACTAAAAACAATTGTTTATCAGGTTATCCAGTTTGGTGGATCAGAATGAATGAAAGTAGTAACAGATCTTCCCACTGGACTGAGAAAAGCAAGAAGCATAATGGCTTTAAAATAGTTTTAGGATATGCTATGATAGCAAGCCAAGTTTGTTCGGTTTTTTTCACAGACTGCATTCAAAGCACTGGGGTTATTGTTAGGAAAGAATTATTGTCTCAGCATTTTGTACGTCAAGGAGAGATGATCTTTTAGAGAACTGCAAGAAGTAATCTGTTAATAGTGATAAAACCATATTGTTAGACTGGGGTTAACACAGCACTTTTTCAGCTGAGGTAGACATAGCTAGAAGAAACTGAGTCTATTCAATTCAGCTCATTTTTAAAACCAGACTTGTGCACAAATCCTGTCTGATGTAGTTGTGTACTTGGTGGCATGAGGCATGATAATTCTATGTCATTCTGTTGTTCAACAAATCTCATTATGAAGTAGAAACTAGAACGTTGAACCATAATATTTGTGTGGAAGAGAAAAACTACTTTCATAGTTTGTGGGGGAAAATGATTAGTTTTCTGATGCTGATAGAAAATGTAAGAAATACTGTACTTATGTCTGGCACATCTAAACTCATAACATCTATTTGCTTTGCTTTGTCAAAACATATGAAAAATCATTAAAGTGTTTTAATAAATGTCTGGTTTTCTTGCTCATTCATCTTATAAATATTAATTAGCCATGGATCAGGCAATTAAAGTTTAATCAATTTGCACTAATTAGCACCACATACTTGCATAAAAAGATAAAACCAGCTCCTGCATCTGGCTGTTATTTGCAGTTTTTGTCAAGTGCTGATGAGTTTCATCTTGAAGAGAAGATTAAGAAGAAAAGAGGAAAATAAGAAAGTAGTGTTAATTTTATTAAATCTTCAATCAAACCTTCTGTTCATAAGCTTTATGGGACAATACCAGGTAACATTTCACTTTACAAGAAAGTAGACATGATTGGGCAAAAATTTAACACTTTTCTGTGACCACACCCTTCCTAATTATAACTTGTAAGAAAAAAAATAAGCTCCTCTGTGCAAAAGCCCAGGTTCTATCTTACAACAAAATAATTTTGTAATCATATACCTGGAGCTGAATTCCCCAAACTTTCATAAGGAAAGTAAAACCAAATTTTCATCTAAAAATATTTTCAGTTCTCACATATGTGAGGGGAAATAAACCCCACAAAATCCAATCTTAAATTCGCTTAGAATTTTGATACTTTTGAAGATGGGTTTCATATTTAAATTATTCCGCTTTCCAATGGAATGATAAAACTTCAAAGGTCACCTTCCAATATTTTGCTAGATGTTGGACCACAGGACAGAAGATTTTAGCCTAGCTCAAATGGAACAGAAATTAGTTGATAGATACATTACCGGAAATGTGTCAGGCACCTGTAGTGAAAAGGGGATAAAAGAACTTCCTGCCCAGCAGGAAAGACAATTATTTGCTAATACATCTTGCAGTTATTAATGTTTGGTGTTTGTGTTACAATATTTATTGTCTAAGTCATCTATTCAGCAAAACTAACAAAAGTAACAAACAAGGTAACAAAATTAAAACATGCGCGTGCACGCGCGCGCACACGCACACACACACTCCCAATGTTTTTTTCATTCAAGATGTCTTTTTCAGGTGTTTCACTGGGAAACAGTAGGGTAAATCTTATTCTAGAAAATCCTAATCTGCGTTAGGGGTTTATAAAAGTATTGGATCCGGTTAAGAAGCTTATGGTATCCTTTAATATTACACTGTCATCTATTTAAAAAAAAATGTACTCTAGCTGTACAGGCCAAACCACTCACATGGTGGTACTCGAACAGATAGAATTCAGACCTTCCATGCATCAGTTAGTTATTCCTAGTTTGAATCCAAAGGAGAATAGTGTGCCCAAATGGATAGCTAGATCACAGCTATCTAAGTGCTGTTAAACAAAAATTGAAAGCTGCATGTTTTTCTTATTGCAGACTTGTCTAAGACACTGTTCTGCACCCCTGCTGGCCATGGCTTAACATCATTAAACTTGTGGTTGTCTACTAAGGAAACGCTTGAAAATAAGCATTCTGAGTTTCTGTTTTCTTACATAGTTAAACACCATGAAGAAACAGTCAAGGTTTTTATAATACAATTCTGTTTTCGGCTTCTGAATTTGGCTGAATGAATTAGACTGCCAACCTACCAAACAGATATTATTGACTACTTCTATATGACTATTTTCAACTTTAACAACTGGAGAAAACAAAGCATTCCTTACAGCCAATTTATGTAGCTGAAAATGTTTATAGGGAATGAAACGTGTTTTATCACCAATGGAAATTTGCTTTAAACTCTGCAGGTAAAGCAAAGCTTTTATAAGCAATTTAACAGTAAGAAATCCCAAAAAAACCCCAAAACCACACAACACCAACCAATCCACAGCATGAACCATAAAGAAGCTATGCACCATTTACATAGGGATTTTCATGTAGTTTATGCAAGAAAAGACTTGTGAATGGTTATTGATATTTTTCAAATGAAGTATGTATGAACCATTAAACTCCTCATTCCATAGTGTACAAGCCATTGCTCTGCTAAACACTCTTTTACTAGATAGGCTGTAAATGGAGAAGAGGCACTTGAAAAGGTGCCATCTTTCAATGTTTGTTTAAAGATCTGACACATAAGACACACAAAACCACCTGGTAGCTGAAAGTTCAAACTGCTGATTGTTGTTACAGAACCTTCATAATAGGATATCATGCAGAAGATCTATTGTTTTAGAGTATAGAAAGACTGGTTTTGACATGATTTCTAAGCACTTTCCTTAACTGGGGCACTGAAACAAAAAAATCATTAGTAGAACAAATTCCTGCAGATGAATAATTTTGGCTGAGTGGTTTCTCCTATGATGTACCGTATGTATATATGCATTGAACAATGCCTTTCACGGAAAATAGAAAACTAAGCTCAGTGGCATAGTCTACAGTAAACTTTGGTGGGCTTAGGAAGAAGACAAAAGCTATGGTGTATTTGAAATTAATACATGGACCCATCAGCAGTGTAGATGTATTTACTAAGATATATTTACTAAGATATTAGACAACTCAAGTGTTTGTTAAAGCTCAGTGTCCAAGGAGTAACCTGCAGCTCCTAATTAAGAGTAGTCAGACCTTGTTTTACTGTTTTCACACAGAAGGTATTGAAGGCTTTGTGAGTAAATCTTTGTGAGTAAATGCAGAAGCATTAAGGCAAACCTCTGAAACCATCCTTAACTTGTACTGTCATTGTCCTTTGCACTCTTGAAAGACAAAGGTCTCCTTTATACTGTCTTTTTTATAGTCTGATTGGATAGGACATAAGTAGAGGTCAGCATGTTAAAGCTCAACTCAACATATATTCTAAACCTGAGTCTTCATACAGATATGACTTTATATACCATTTACAAGGAAACCTTCAAACATTTTGCTCATAGTTGATATCTGGTCTTTTTCAAACATTTTGAAGACCTGTCTTTTATCATTTTTTTGCTTCCTGAACTGCTGCTGTGCAATTCCAAGACTCATATAAAAATTATACAAAAAATAAAATAAAATAAAATAAAAATTGCTTCAAGGTGGAGCATTCTTTAAATACCTATTGCTTTCATAACTTTTGCAACACAAAGATTTGAACTTATAAAACGAAATTTGATCCCATTGGTTCAGCTGCATTGAAAAAACACATTTCAAAGACTGTAGTAGTAGTTTCTCTACTCTCATAGCACTGGCAGACACCATTATGAGTTCTGAGTTTCAGTTGACTGTGAGGGAATAGAACTCCAGGAGAGAGAAACTCAATTAGGTTCCTAAGACACCTGCAATGAAATGGTACGAGTGGGGAGCCCAGCATTTCAAGGCAATGTTAAGCATGAAGGTGTGGTCATGCCCTGACTTTATATAGCTCTAAGCCGCTGATCCTTACGTCCAAAGCAAGGGAAGCATTGTTGAGTTCCTAGCATTGAGACCCTCTCAAATACTATGGCTGTGGTACAGCCATGTAGAACAGGACTTGAAAATTGCTGCCATGCTTTGTATTTTTTTCACAAATATGTTGTAAACGTACATTTATACAGTATGCATTCATTTCAGAAATATTGGTTTGGGTCCCCTGTGATGCAGACCACTTGAGTAAGTAAGACAGCACATACCTAGAGATCCATAAGTCTTGTCTGTTGAACACATTTTTCTGTGGCTTGCATCAATTTGACTTCATAGCATGTTGTTCAATTTTCTGGTGAAGAGACTGTGGGAGAAACTAGAACAACACTTTTGGAAGGTGTTTATGTTTATTTAGGTTGACTAAGAGTTAGTGGAAGAAGGTTTTTTTTAAAGAAGAGGTTATTTACAGAAGTGTTTTACTGGCTGACGCTATCAAGCTAAAATTTGTTTAACTCATATCACAGACATTAGTGAGAAGTTATAGGGTGTCCTTTCAGGATTTTGAAAATCAGAAGTGGAGAAAATCATGAACAATACTTATGTTTTGCATGCACTATATAGTTCATGCATTTCATATCTGACAGTTTTAATCAAGTCCTTTTGGATCTCTATTATCACAGTAATTTAAAATCTGTGCCAACTTTTCTCTTCCCTATATTTTTCACACAGGCCCTGAAAAATATAAAATTATCATAACTTATCATAGTAAGAGCTCTCACCTACATCCAGGGGCTTCCTTCTACTTTTCAGTGCTTTGCGTTTTTATTGGTTTGGGGCTGTTTTTTTGAGGCTTTGGAATTTTTTCAGTGTTTTTTTCTTAGGGTTGTTGTTTCTGTTTTGTTTTGTGTTTTTCTCTAGTTTAGTTTTTTTTTCTGTGGTGGCTGTTTTTTTTAAAAATCACTCCATTTTGCCTCAACTACCTTTTTCTGAGGTAACAGGTTAGAAATTGTTCACTAACTGTCAGATTATGAACCTCTTCCTTTCATTGGTGGTGTTACTCACCTAAGTAATTTCATTGACTTCGTTATGAGTAACCATTACTCACTATTGTGAAGGCAGCAGTTGCTATCTGCTACTACAGGAGAAATGCTATGGATGATGTGAAGATAGGTACCCATCCAGTTTCTCTACCTTTGATCAAGATCAAAGTACTCTTTTTGAGATTGGTGCTGTGTTAGATTAGGCTGCCTTCTTTACTATTCCTATTTGCTATTCTGTTTTTCTTTTGAGTGTATAAAAATTGAGTTGCTTTTGTATTGACAGGCATTGCACTGAGAATATCAATTTGGAATTTTGTTGTCATTTTAAATCTGTGTGCATTCTTTGTAAAAGCACATAAAGATACAGTGATTTCCTGCTTAATCTTGATATGTGCCTGGAGAAAGTGAAATGAGCACTCAGACAAATGAGTTCACTCTTGGAAGCCTTACTTCACTATCTGGGAGACAAGTAAGAATTGTGCCGCTTACTTGGAGTTTATGCACAGTAGGCAGTAAATATCCTGAGTCTGCAACAACAACGGGTGCTTGGAATGGAAGGGAAAGAAAGTGGTGCACAGCATCTTTCTGCCACTTGCAGGAATGTGACTTCCAGAATCAATAACAGCCTTTGTCTGAAGATATATTGTGAGGTGAGGTATTTTGTACTGTAGAAATTGAAGAGAGTTGTGGAAGATTCATTCAAACTGCATGTAATAACACAGATAATCATGCACACCATCACTTCCGTAGGTATTGGATGAACTTACTTAATATATCTTCTAACTTCTCCAAACTCTAAATGTAACAATATTGGTGTTTTAAGTATAAATTTTGCTCAGAAATCATTGTTCAATGACTAATGAATACCTTGCTCCGAAGGACTTGCATTCTAAGGACGACAGATGGCTCAGCACAAAACAAAGAAGATGGTACAGAAAACAGCTAGAGGGTGCTCATTGTAGTTGGAATGTATTCCTTCATTCTGGAATTGTGTGAGGAAAGTTTGTGTGAGGGAAAGATATGAAGGAAGCTGCTAAGTGTCACTTGATTGAACAGATGGAGAAGAATAAAGTGTAGAGATAGAGTTTGGAGCCAAAGACTTATCACTATGACTGAATGAGAGTCATAGTCAACTTTAGTCTACATATCACAGGAGCTAAAATTGAGTTTTCTCAAGTATTTTATCTGAGCTTGCTTAAGTGTCATAACACTTTCATCTTTTGACTTTCATAGAGTCCCCCCCCTCCTAATTACTTTCTCCTGCCACTTACCCACTGGAAAAGTATTCCACTAGGCACAGAGGTGCTTTCATTGACAAAATCCAGAAATCCTCCAATGATGAGACATTCAGTAAAAATATCTTGATAAAAAAATCAGAATATGAACAGAAAAAAAACCCAGCAAGCTAGTTTAGTTTTATGGTAGAGTTACAACTTGAAT
Source organism: Rhagologus leucostigma (assembly GCA_013397725.1). Lineage (NCBI taxonomy): Eukaryota > Metazoa > Chordata > Aves > Passeriformes > Rhagologus > Rhagologus leucostigma. The sequence continues at coordinate 1,526,063 of VZTD01001019.1, forward strand.
TAGATCACTATTGAACATTTACAGATTGGAAGACAAAGTTCACTTTTTAGAGAGAACCCTAATCCTTCAAGTATCCATGGGGATTTATTATACTTATTAAAGTGAGCCCTGTCCTATATCTGCTTTGTAACAGAAGGTATTGCAGCAATGGCTGTATTTGCATGTGACAAGAAAAAGAGCCTGTCACAAGGAATGCAGCTTCTTTAGCAACTCTGAACTACTGTTCAAAGAATGCTAACACTGAAGTAGCATGAAGCTCAAACACAGCATAACTTTAAACTCAGTCTGCTTAAACCTTGTTGGACTTCCAATTCCAGTAGTACAGGAAGGAGGATACTGATGTGCCAAAGCCAAGAAAATACTTCTGTAGATAAATTAAGGTAAATTAATATGATTTAATTTACCTACTCACATAATATGATTTTGCCTTTAAATATGTATTACTAAGTAGCACAGGTGAAATTAACATCTAATCTGGAATTTGCATGAGGCACTGTATGTAACACCAACAGATTGTCCAGAGAAGTTGTGGGATTTTTTTGCAGATCTATCCGCATGATGCAAAATACCATCTGAGAAAAACAGATGGTCATGCCTCTTCAATCTTGCATTTCTATATATGAGCTTATAAAAATAAGATCTGTAGACAAATTAGCTAGAAATGTTTCCTATTTTATCTTGACCAGTGGATAAAATAAAGTCTCTAGAGTAAAACTCGTAGCAATAACCTAGGATTCCCTGTACTAAACTGAATGTGTCAACTAGCAGACAGCTCTTTCTCTTCTTTCCCTTCCCTCTCCCTCCTCCCTCCCATGATATCCTGAAATCTTTTCTGCATAGTGACACAGCTTCAACAAGAAGGGTGGAATACATTTCCTTCCCTCCCACCTGCCCTCTCTCCCAAAAGATTAGAGCACTTTTCAACAAAGTGGGAGATGTGGGTGTCCCTCCCTGCCTTATATACACTGAGAATACATTAAGTACGAAATTGCCTCCCAGGGGAAGCGATGGAAATGCCACTTGTTCATTTTTAACCTGAATCTGAAAAAACCTTTATAGGAAAAAATTCTGCTGTAGCGAGGGAGAGATTACATGACCTTCTTGAGAAAGATTTTATTTTCTAATTCCTAATATCTCTGATACTGAGATTTACTCCCTTCCAGTCTGTCAATTTTTTCATAACGTTGTGTTTTAGGAGATTTATTCAAAATGTGTGTGAGAAAACCAACTGATGATCTTCAAAGCAGACAGAATATAGCTCGGTTTCATCGGCTGTTTGAACCTGAATTACTGTAATGACTGTAGTGGAATTATTTTCTTTAAAATGAGCAAATCTGACACGAACTTCAAAGGCGAAGTAAATACATGTAATAAAGCGTCTATTTTCCTTTTTCTTTTCCTAAATGATTTATTTTATCCCCAGAAACACCAACAAATGTTCAAAGTTCTAGATATTTAAATAGGTACCAAGATGTCTGAAGCTGTAATCCTTGCTCTGCCAGTTCATTGAAAAATTGCTGACCTTATAAAAGCCTGTGTTCCTTTTCACTTTGATAACAGCATTTGCTTCATCAGTCCACAATATGTATTACAGAAGTGAATCCATGCAGGATCAACTAATTGCTTGTACATGCATTTAAATATAAGTACCCTGGAATTCTTATCACATAACCATACATACATAATTTTATTTTAAGAAAGAATGAAAAAGTTTTTGTTCTCTTAAATTATTTTTGTGTTATGGACCTTGTTCTAACAATTACATTTTACCAGTTAGTGCTTTATGAAGCATGTTGGAATCTAACCAGCAACTAATATAAGAGCTCCAGTTTGCCCTCAGTACACAATCTTAAAGCCCATTAACATTTGTGAGAATTATATGTGCAATGTGCAGGGAGAATATAACCTTAAGCAAGTGAAAACTGAAGTTACTGTATATGTTTCATCCGACAACTGCAGTCTAGGTTTTTCACAGCAGTGTGTTATATCAATTGAAGTTTGCTAGACAGCAGGGAGAGTAATAAAAAGAGGGATAGTATGACTAAGACGAAACAAAGAAATGAACAAAGCCCTCCTGCATTAACTAGGACATAATCTACAGATGTTTCTCAGTTGGTAGAAAACAGATTTCCACACAGCAGTTGCATATAATACAACTGTTTGCACAGAATCCAGCTGGACTAATATACAGAGCAATCTCTCAAGCTTTATAAAAGAGTGACCGGCTGACTAGAAAGAAGATGGCTGTCTGAAGTTGTCCAAATCTCCAAAGAAATAGATCAGTCTAAACTGTCAGCTTCATGTGTAATTGAAGCAGAAATTCCTTTTAGCTGTGCCATCCCTGACTATTTCTATCTTTCTGTTCAGAAATTTGGAAAAGATGGTGAACTAAGGAAAAATTCCAGGCGGTTGTGAAGTTCCAAGCTTAATATGTGGATCAAAGCTCTTAATGTGTGGGTGTGTTAAGCCTCACATATGAAGCCTTTATTTTCCTAGCCATGTCTTCCAGCTTAAAATTATCTTGGGACTTGACCAAACTAATTTTAACTGTGACAATATAGGCAACTAGTTGAAACATAGAGGTCAGCAAGGAAAATATGAATAGTGAAACACAGAGCACCTATTTTGAATGACAGAATGTGAGTTAAAAGGAAAGAATAAACTCTAATTTTTCAGATTTATGCTTTCCCTAATGATTTTGATCAAGTCAGGAGGTGGACTCAATTATCATTGTTGGTCCCTTCCAACTGTGGATATTCTATGACTCTGATATCCAATTCTATGATTCTAAGTTTCTTCATATGAATACATAATTTTGTAACAAGTTTGAGGTTTTTTGTTTGTTTGTTTGGGTTTTATTGTAACAAATAGTCTTGTATGCTAAGCAGTTGGAATAAACAAAATTTGTGATGCTGCTTTTCTGTTAGATTCCCCTAATCAAAGGTTCTAGTAAAAGATAATATCTTCTGTCTTGAAACTTTTTTAAAATGCTTGGAAATAAATGAAATTCTGGATCTTTCAGCATGAGGGACCCTGCTTTTGTATTCTTATTGGTCAAACATAACAGTGAGAGGCTTTCCAGATATAGGCACCATAAAAATTATCTTCCTGAAGTTTATTCTGTAAAATGTATCTATCTTGCCTAACCCTTGGTTGTCTTGGTCTCCACCTGCATTCTCAAGGGAAACACCTCTAGAAAGTGCTGAATTTTGTTTGTAACTGTAATTTTCAATACTCATCTTGCAGGAGGGTAATTTACCTTTTGAAGGAGGCCTGTCCTTTTATTTTTAACATAGAGGGATCCCTTGTAGCTTGCTTAGAATTGACACCTAGGACTTTGAAGGATATAGTTAGAGAAGAAGAATCTACTATCAGCATTCTGCACTAAATGCACTGAGAGTTTATCATGGTGTCAACATGAGGAGAGTTAATCCACCTTGGAGCACTTCTGAAATCCTACATTTCTCTTGAAACATTTTTAAAACATGCTGTAATAAATACAGTGGCCAATAACACCATGCTGAGTTAGCAACATTCAGGGAACTGTTTTTATCTGATGACAGTTATGAAGTTTGAAAGAAGATGAGGTCAGTGCTATGTATGTCATATCAAAACACTTTCTGACTACAGCTTTCTCTTTTGAAAGAATACAGTTCTCTTATCATAATCATAAAATTCTTGTCCTTATTATATTCTTATTTTTCATTAGCAAGAATATTTCAAAATAGAGGAAAAGAATCTGCTTTTGTCCTTGTAAGAGCTGATCACCTTCAGCATCTCTAGTCAAGTTTTCTAAGTTTCTTAATTTGCTATTTCATTATTGTTTCATCTTATATAATTATACTCTGACTTCTGGGTACTCCTTTTCAAAGCTATACGTTCTTAAAGGTTTGATAGAAGGCTTGAACAGTTTGTGACTTGCCTGCTTTACTTTCCCTTATTGCTCCCTGTTCAAAAAGCCCTTGATGGCACTAATCATAATTATTCAACTGCTGTGTTTTGTTCTGTGCAAACTACTTTGGCTTTTAAGATTTTCTTCCTTCTCTAACAATTAAACAGACATTACAGCACTGTTGTTTACAGTTAACCTCTTGTTTACATATATTCATCAGCTCAGAAAATCTCGCTGCTTTTTATTGATTTGTGCAACTCTTTTTTGACATTCTGTAAAACCCTTTTCTTTGATTTTCTTATTTTCACTGTTTTCTTTTTTCTTTTTAAAGAACAGAAGGAAATAATTATTACTACCTTTAAAAATCCAGCTTGTAAAATCATTTCACTTCCTTGAAATTTTTTGAAATTCCTTATTTTATGTGTTATTGCCAAGCATACCTTAAAAGATCTGCCTTTAAGGTACCTTGAGGCCAGTGTTTTAATGCTAGTTGAACTGCAGGTAGTAGTACTTGATTGCCTTTTTTGTGTGAATTTGTGTCAAATGTGTATCTGAGTGCCTGGTAGCAAGAACACCCCATAAAAATTATCAGCATCTGCTATTAATATATATTAATATAGCAGATGCTGCATTATTTTTTTTCCACTGCAGAGATACTGTTTTCATACTGCTAAGTGATAATATATATGCAGGCTAATATTTCTAATGGGGAATGCTTGATGTTGCTGTCCTGTGACCTTATTGTACTTTGAATACCTATCTAATCAGCTGTTACTCTGTAACTCCAGTGTTTTAAGAGTGGTTGCTAAATTCATGCAGATGGCAAAACTTTTGTAATTTTTATACTGCCAACCTGTATCATGGTGAATAATGTATATGATGTGTTTATCAACATGTTTTACATTTTAGGAAAGTCTGAAAGTTTGACACAATTTAAAATGTGTGAAAGGTCTCTGCACTAGATGTAAATATTGTAATATAGGTAATAAATATGGTGCAGTGGGCAACTGGTAGAATCAGGCATGAACTACTGTTTTAAATCCAACTGCTTCTAGTTTGTCTTGGTTTAACTCCAACTGGCAACTAAGCCCCACACAGCCACTTATTCACAGCCCCCCTTTCCTGGTAGGATGAGGGAGATAACTGAAAGAGTAAAAGTGAGAAAACACACGACTTGAGACAAAGACAGCTTAATAGAGAAAGTAAAAACTGTGTATGTGAGAAAGCAATACAAAGAATTCATTCACAACTTCCTATGAACAGGCAGATGTCCAACCCTCTCCAGAAAAGAAGGGCTCCATTACTCTGAACATCCTCCCCTTTCCTTTTTATTTGCCCAGCTTTATATGCTGAGCATGATGCCATAAGGTCTGGAATATTCCTTTGGTCAGTTGGGGCCAGATGGGTAATTTTATTAAACAGTTACAGATATCTCACCTCATGCATGCAGAAAAGATGATGTTTTTCACTAAGATTGTTTTGCAGTATCAATAACCTGAAGCAGCAGATTTTGCAAGATTTCTTAAAAAGCAACTTGTGTCATATTCCATGCATTCTGTTCTTTTATTCAAGGGTGATAACAGTCTTTATAGGCACCCTGAATTAGTTCTGTTCAACTACAATTCAGTTCTTCCTTAAAAATAATAAAAGCCTTTCTAATTTTTTTTTTTTACTGTATCAGTTCTCCAATTCATTCTACAGGAAACTAAAGCTAGCATCTGATATGTGTGAGAAAAAGAGAAAACCTGGGCAAGATAAACTTACATTTCTGGCTTCATCGTGGCCAGATTAATTTCCCATATAAACAAAAACCCCACACAGTCAAGAAAACAAGTCTGACAGTGCAGTGTAGAGACTGGAAAATAACACTAATAGAAACTCATATAAAGTACGGATCTAGAATAACAAGAGCCGTTTACATCTGTCTGTCCTAGGCTGCTCTAAGTCAGTGAAAGAAGGAACAACGGAGTTATCTTCCTGTAAGTTCTAAGAACTGAATAAACAAGGACAAGGACATGGTTTTGATGCGTGTAGAAGAGATTTAACATTGTGAGCCTTTTGGTTAAAATGGACTAAATTACCTGTACATCTTTGTTAGATGTTTAGCAACAGAGAAACATTTTCAAAGAATGAACGGCAAATATACGTTGAGGCCTAATATTCTTGGATCTGACCCATGCTCGAGAAGGGAAACTTGAAAATAATAGCAGTGAAAGAGGTTGTGTAAGTAATAGTACTGGGTCCCATTCTTTACAGAAATATGGCTTCCATAGTTAGGTGCAGGATATTTTGAATGAATGTGTGATTTCCATTCAATACACTGCCAATGGCATCACGCTTCTTTCAAGAACTGGTAGAAAATTGTGTGAATTTTGGTTTTGCATTGTCAACCTAAACTACTTTAAGCATGGCGGGATAAAGTTTCCTTTTTTCCCTTAAAACCTTAGAAACATTTGCTCCACTCTAATAGCTATTTAGCTTGCCACAATGACACAGGTCTAAATGTCCTTTCTGAGTAAGAAAACAACAAAAACCTTGTTTTTTGGAGACAGCGGGTATTTTCCCCCAACTGTTGCTGGAGTTACCTTTTCACCCATTTGCATTTCTACTTTTAAAAAAGCAATGAAACTTGTTTGCATTCTGGTCTTCCAAAGCCGAAAGTGGGAACTTTGAAAGGAAGCACATGCCACATCTTTCTAAAGTGCTTAGAAAAGAAGTGTGCACTATAACCCCGACAATGTATATAGGGCACTACTCATTGTGTCACAACACTGGTGTTTGATTATTGCTAATAGGTATGAAATATCTTGGTAAAAGAAAGAATTTCATGTTTCATTTAAGGCAGCCTAAAAATAATGGCATAGTTTCCCCCTGCAGATCCGATGAAGGACTGTGTGTCACTGAGCTTCAGGTACTTTCTCATTTGACTCATCCAATGATATCTTTATAGCTACACTTAGACAATCCAATCCTTAATGATATTAAAAGCACAGATGTATTCCTAAGAGCAAAAAGAAGCACTTGTTAAACTTTGAAAACAAGAAAGATTTATGCTCCCAAAATTTGGGGAAGAAATTACAGGGGACACTTGTTATAAATTTATTGGAGTTTGCTATCAAAGAACAGAGAATTAGAGCAAAGAATAAGGGTATGAAATGCAGCTTTTTATTAGAAGTAGAAAGTGATTTGAAATGTGAAACATGAAATATAAAAACTTTTGGCCAATGTTTGCATTGAGATGTTTAGGCTCATTTACATTTAAAAGTCCTGGAACACAAGCGCACAAGTGAAAAACAGTTTCCAAAGACATTAGGGAAGCTCTTGTCACATCTTTTAGATTACACTGAAAGGTCTAATAAATTTGAGAACATATTGCAGATCTTGCCTCACACATGATGCCCACAGTACATCCATTTAGAAGAGAACAAAATGTTTTATCACACAGTGGCCCTTGAATATCAAATTATTATACTAGGTTAGGGGTATATATTTCACATTAAAGACAAAAAAGGCTTTAATAATAAAACTTATATATTTATCAAGCATCTAATAATGCCTAATCCTTGAACAACCTTATGAGTAACTTGATTATTAGCAGAACAAACCATCTGAAATTCATTGCCCTTAGCCAGATAACAAAAGCCAACAAAAGTAGCTTTCTGTGAATTTGTCCTCAGACAATTAATAGAAAAATGCACTATCTTGCTATGATCTCTCTTCAGAACATTTTGTCTTTGATTAACCTTTAATTGTTTAAATTTTAACTGGAGTTAAAAACAACGACAAAGAGTTGTGCTGAACAGTTGGTTTTAGAACATATACTACTACAATTACATTTTGTAAAAATAATCATACTCACTATGCAAAGAAACTTAAGAGACAAAGTGTTTTTCCAGAACTTTCTTCAAGAAAAAAAACCTACTCTATACAGTTAAAATAATCTCTTTAATATTGGTACCAAAATAGCAAAATGCTGTAATTACACCATTATTTTGTCAGTCTCTGTCAATCCATTTTAAGAAAATATTCTCTCTCTTACTCTTCATCCAGGTCTTAACACCTTCATAATGTGGTTATCTCAATTGTTTTAGAGTGCATGCTTTTCAAGTCAGGGATATGGCTGCTATTTGTCTGTAAAGTGCCATCATATTTACTGGGTTAGTAAATCAATAAAAAGTAGTAATTGGGTATCTTTTGTAGTTCTTAATGCCCATAACAATGCATTTACTTTGGCAAAGCAGACTATCTTGGTTATACATATTTGCCATATCTACTTCAGATACTGAGCAGTTTTATTGTCCCTTATTAAATACAAATCACACTCAAAGTTTACCCACCAAAAGAGCAAAAGGTTATCTTCCCTGCCCAGCAGTAGCTTTGGACAACAATCTGTCTAGTTTCTACTCAAACTTTGGCCTGCATCTATATTAGTAAATAAGCAGGGCAAGAGAACTTTTGCAGGACACTGGAATGCATCTGTCTGTACTGTTATTTTATAATACTCCTTTGTGCGTTTTCTAGTTTGTTACAAAAAGCACTAACAAATAGCTCCCGAAGACAGTTTCAGAAAGGAACAATTCCCAAAAGACAGTATGGATATAATTGCTGGTACTGGAGGGTATGAATGTTTTGGTATGGATGCATTACTAATACTGAATGCCAAAGAATTATCCCATTAGTTTGTTCACAAGTATAGACACAGCCTTCGATGCTAAGTAATTTCTGTAGATGAAAATAAAAGTTTTCATTCTAAAAGGCTGAAAAAGACTTGGAGCTTTGGATTGTGTAAACACATCCAGTAATTTTACTCTGGATTCCCTGCAGCACAGCCATGTGATAGGGATTTCCCACAAAGACCCTCTTTTTCGTCTCCAGGAAAAAAATATGGGAACAAAGTAAATATGTTAAGTGTTGTGCATAACCTATTTTTTTTCCACTAATAGATATAGTAAAAAACTAAATTTGTATTGAAAAGTTGTATTCTGTGTGATACCAAAAAATCTTCAGAAACAGAAGTGTGACCATGACTGTGTACTCTATAGTTTGCCTAAATATATATCTTTCTTCATCTTTACATACATTAGAAAAATTGAAGCACATATAGCCAGTACGTTATCACGTTAGCCAAGATGCATAGTTAATTCCAGGACCACAGTTTAACTGGTGATATGTCCCCTAAGTCTGCAGCTTATGCTGATGCAATAACCGGATCATGAATCTTTGAACATGGATTCATTCTGTCCGAAAATTTAGAAAAAATGTCTCGTGTTCAGGAGCTCTTCACAGGCTGGTTTCACATATTGTGCTGGGTTTTATTCGGTTTTTTTTTAAGATCAACAAACAAAGAATAAAATGTGAGAAGCATATGTATATAGAAATAGGAACTGTCTGGAGAGGAATTTATACCTTTTTAATGACAAGCAATTTTCTGGTATAGATTTCTAATAGTTCTACTTACTTAAGGAACACTGTATGCAGCATTATATAGTGTATTGAGAAGATATGAGTGGTTTAACCAAGTGTCTTAATTTTTAAATTTAATTTAATTTAATTTAATTTAATTTTATTTAATAATATTTAATAATAATTTTATTTAATTTAATTTTTTACTTTGCATTAGTGTGAGACTCTGCATATTGAAATGGCTGTACAAGCTACACACTACGTAGAAACGTAGATTTAAACAGAATAATATTAGCAAAGATATTTAAAATTATTCAGTGTGTAAGATAAATTTCAAGAAGTCTTGTCTTTTAATATTGCAGCTTTGCGTAACTGTACCTGGAGGTATTTTGCAACAAAAGTATATTAAGGTAAACAGAGAAATTCAGATACATAATATCTAGAGCTCTATGATTCCCACTGCAGAAATCTCCATAATTATAGAGATTATAGAGATTGCACACTAATACTAATTCTCCTCTAAAACTGATGCAATTAAAAGATAGTAGTAGTTCTAAATTAAAACCTCAAATTTGCATTTGAAAGATAACAATTAGATTAGTCAATAAAACTTTGTGAAGTAAAAATGTAATCTTTCTTATTTTCCCATGGAAAAACAAAGGAAATAAAGAACAGAAGAGATAGATTGCAGGAACAATGTAATTATTTACAGCGGAGCTTTGTTCTCCTAGTCACTGCAACACTTCAGTTTTGGAGTTTGGGAACATCTGTTCACACATGTAATATGTATATCTACAGTGACATAAAAGATAGATGATAAGTTAGGCTTCCAAACTGCTGCTGCTTGTACTGTTGAGTTTGTCATTTCACAGTACTTTCTGGATATGCATCAGCCAAAATTGATGGAGGCGGTAGTGGGAGGAAATGGCAAAGCCAACCTTTCAGCACTGTACAATACTGGGATCAAAGTTCTCTTTGAATTCCTTGTATAGTTGCCAATATTGATTTTCAGAAATGTTGGAGAGAAAAATTATGAAGACTTTTGTCAGAAAGAATTCAACATTAGAAAAAAATGGTTTCAACCATCTCTAGGTTTAAAAAATATGTTTGAGAAAAACTTGAGTGGAAGCTTTGGCAGAGTTCAGGAACTGTAAATGCCAGAGCTATTTTTTTGTAAATGAAGCATGGAAGATTAGGAATTTGATGCATATGTTTGTTCTCCAAGCAACAGGGATATTTTAGAATTTGTGGCCTAATTTCTAATCCAAAAAAATGGATTGCAATTTTATTTAGTTATCACCTGCTGTGTAGAGACCTCGTTACAAATGCAAGGATCATAGGGAATGTTGTGGGTATAATGTATTTTTTCCCCTCGTCACTTCAAACATAGAGGAAATAGCTCTCTCCTTAAACCTTAATGAGTCAAGGTGAATTCAAACCAGATGTTTTCTGGTTTTATTCCCACTTACAAATCACAGCTCAACTTGCTACATAGAATGCCCTAAATGTAATGACCAACTAGTGCTCCCTCTTTTAGGACTGAATGTTCATGGGTCAGGCTCCAAACTAAATGTTTATTTTTCTAACTGTTCTATAGGAGAGTTTTGTTAAAAGACTTGGCACAGTGTACTTCAGTTTAATTTTAGGCTTGACAGCAGTCCTGGCCTCAGAACGTGTATGTGTGTAATTCAGTTGCTGTGCTACTGGAAGTCTATGGAAGATTAATGAATGGTAAAGCTCTGTGGCAGTTGTGAAGAGATGCAGGATAGAACAAACCAGTTACCATCTGTTCAAAATATCTCTTACAGCTTTTTTAAGGAAAACCCTTATCAGCAGGAGATAAAGCCATGCAATAGTTTTAAATATTAATATTTTTCTGATGTCAGTGGGAAGTTCTGTTGCTGTACTTGCCTTGTGGGACAGTGTCTTGTATACAACCATACACACATGCATACACTGGTGTTTATGTGCTGTATGTTTAACTGCTTTTAATGTGATATTTAGGGAAAAAAAACAGAAAAAACCAACACAACACAAAACAAAGCACTAGACACTTGATAGTTCAAGTTATTGAAAAAGCTACCATAAATTTTATTTTTCCCAAAGTAAGATGGAGATATTACTTTTACATAAACTTTTTGTGTATAGTGCATATTGATTGAAATAAAAGTTGGATGGATGTATCTAAAATTTAAAGCTATGTGATTTTATATAAGCTTACCTTGAGACATCCTCAGTTTTTCAGATGGACTTACTAGGTTTAGTAGAGAATTCATGGAAAAATTTTAAGCTAGAGATATATGTTGCCAGACCATAAAATGCTTATAATTTGATTAACCAGCTTTTCTCTGTATCTTGGTTTTCAGAAAAAGTATCTAATGAAAGAGAATCATATTTTTGAAGAGGACCTGAATCTGATTTGGTTGCTAATGTCCCTCAGCAGATAAATCTAGATGCAGCTTCAAAATCTCTCCAAGCCCAAGAATGTTTTAATACTTCCTGTTATATAAATATTTGATGTTCTGTATTTTTAGGGGTTAATTCTGTTGACCCTCACTTCATCAGTAACAGAAAAGATCGAATTTCTGTCACTTCAGAGGAGGGACTCTGCTCATCCTAACTCCTTTGAGTGAGATCAACTTTCAGAATAAGTCAGAGTCCACCTTGAAGCAGAGTGTCTAGGCTTCCTTTACAACCAATACAATTCTAGTATAGTCATCAAAATGTGGAGAGCTATTCAGGAGATCAAATGTAGATGATTACTGTGGGATGAGAAAAATAATTCTCCTGCACCTCATGAGCTGCAGAGATAAAGGAAAAAATTAATCCGGTGACACATAAACATCTGCAATTTTATATGCCATGAGGTTATTCCACCTGGCTTTTAACTGCTTCTTCAGAAGGGTTCAAGTCTCCTCCAAGTCTTGTTTGCTGTCAGTCAAGCTTCAAGTTTTTGCTACTGAGACCTTAGGGCATCTCAAACAGAATGAGGTTAGGTGAATCTCATCTGCTGTTTTCACTAGGGTTGAATAGGAGTTTAGAACATCCTGACGACATGTAGCTGTAGATGTCTAAATGTAGATGGACTGATTCCTGTTCAATTCAACTACAATTTAACTGATTGTCTTTAGCTTGACTTGTATGAGACTAGAATACAACTTAAAATGTCCAAGAATATCTGCCAAGTCTAGCATGCTACTGGAGTCTTTGGAGAGGTGTCTGGTGATGGAAGCCAGAAGTAGAGTCTGGGACATTGAAAAAGAAGTATGTGGTCAGCTGAATTGAGCTCTTTGCCTGCCTTTGCGTATGCAGAGGGAAATATACACTCTGGAAGACATTGGTTTGAAAATCAATTTAGATAAATGTACAAGAAACAGAAGAGCAAACACATTCTGCACACCACCACCAAGGGGCTGTCCTTCAGAGACATCTGTTTGTCTTTACTGGTTACAGCAGGAACACAGGAAAATCAACTTAAATGCAAACTAGATTTTCACATACCTCAAAAACTAGGTGAGACTAATCCCACCCATGCTTTATAAACTTTCCTCATCTTTCTCTGTTATTATCCAGCTACCCTCCTTTACTATGGGGGTAAAAAAAAGAGGAAATAAAAAGTAAGGATATTTTCTTTCTGCTTTCATGTGGATAATCTTTTGCCTTTACATGGTAATCCATGAACTACCATAGAAAGTTCAGAGAAAAATGCACAAATTGTTTTTAAACTTTCTGCATTGTAAAATAAGCCATCAGAATTAGTTGTGCTGTATAAATTGCACATTAAGCAAGTACATATAAAAGGCCAAAGGATGCACAATGTAAAAAACATATTTCCATTTTATTTCCTTCTTTTTCTATAAAATTATTCTGCACTTTGATTTGTTTTGAGTTTTTATTTGCCATTTGTCTTTTATAATGAATAGGCTTAGAGAAAATCTAACATCATCTCACTCAGTCCATCAAACATTTAATATTGTAACAGTAACCAACATTAATTTTTCTAATTAGAAAAAAAAAGAGTTTATTTTCTGTGACATGTAGAATTTCAGGGGCTTTTAATCCATCATACAAAGTGCATTATCATATTTTAGCAGAAAACTATATTTTTTAATTAAAGGGCTGTACACAGAAAAGACTAATAATGTATTATATTTTTATGAATGGTAAAATATTCTTTCAACACTAACTAGTCTATTCATTTTTCTTTCTTTAAGAATGATTAGAGGCTACCAAGGTTGAAGCATTAGAGTTTTTATTGTGTTTATCTTAAACTGTGTAATAGGTTTTAACAGTTTAACATATGTTCAAACTCTACTCTTTTCAAAAAAGCTTAAATTTCATTTCTAATAGAATATTTACTTTAATAAAATCTTTATATTCTTTTGTAAAAAAAGGCAGTGTGTATAAAACTGAGAGATCTAGCAATCTGTTCCTCTTTCCTTAGACCAAGTGATACACAGGAGCCAGGTTGAGGATAGAAACCCAGGTTCAAGTGCCAGACTGGCATAGGCCATGGAATGAGGTAAACTGCAGGCATCAGAGCTATGTGATAAAGTATTCATTCATGGAGTGACTATTAAATTAGCCTGAATTTTTAATCTTGTTGGAGACAGGAGCTATTTTTACTAAATATTGGTGTACAGAGAGATGAATACTCTTAAGGCCCTGTTTTCTGAAATCTGTGAACAGCTAGCATGAATAAGGGTCTTTGCTGTGGGACTCTGAATCAGACAGTCCTCTAGTGGATCTATAGCGCATTTCCTTTGAAATTAATGTCATAAGAGACAAAAATCTTCCAAATCTGTGTTTTATTACAACACAAATAGCAGTAAAATTAGTCTTTAGTTGAATAAAATCTAGTCTGATGTGTAGGAAGGACACACCTTTCCCTTTCATCTTGCTTTTCACTAAGCTGCTCCAGGCAGTTCGTAGTATTAGAACAGCATGTTCTAATCCTCTGGTCAGATTGCAAAGCCTCCTTCTTTCTTACCACCATGCTGGAGGCTGTTTCCTAATATAGCTCTTTTCTTTTCAGCAGGTTCCCAGGGTCTTCTCCTGGCTAAAGTCTCATCCATTTGGCCACTAGAATCATCTTTTCATGCTGACTAATTACCTGCTCAGAGGAAAGGAGAATCCTATTAGCAAAAGGTTCTGTTCCCATATAGCCCATGCAAAAAGTGTTAGGGTTTGGTTCATAAACAGAATTTTAATTTCAATTATAGTCACAACCATATAGGACGAGATCTAGACTGCTTGTTTCCAGAACCAATTTAATTGTTCTAACACTTAACAGAAGGTGACAGGTGCAAGATAAATTTATTCAGATTTTATAAATTGAGGGATTATGTTCCCTATGCAATCACTCCAAAAAAGTAAGTGTTCCTAAGGCTGAGCAGGGTGTAGTCAATAAGACTAAACAATGTAAAATCATACGTACAGAGACACATTTGCCTTTTTGCCCGTCTCTGCAGGCCAGTAATCCAATAAAGTTATGCTTATATAGTGATGCAATTAAGTTCTTGATCCTAAGTTTAATCAGAGCAGACCTGCTAACACATCAAATTTATATCCATGTTTGGTATGTTAACATACACTAAGCCTGTCTACACATAGTCAGTTAAGGAGTCAAAGCTAGGGGCTGGAATCTAATAGCTGAAATGCATCAAGGAACAGCTTCTTAAATTACTTTAGTTCTGAAAGATTTTGTGAGCAATTCTAGTTAGTCAAAAGGAAAAAAAAAGACGATAAAGCTCATAACCAGAAGGGTATTTTTAAAAAATGAGCTGGGATTTCAACCCATCAGTTTCAGTATCTTAATTGGAAGTCATGGCTAACCAACTAAAAATGTTCCTAAATAAAGTAAGTAAAAAGCTTCCTAAACACCACTCAGCTGGAAGTCTTTGAACTACAGACCTATTACATTTCTTTATCCCTGCAGCAGGAAGGGTGGATTTAATTTTGGATTCTGAGTGCTATCAGTTTACATTCAGTGCTGTGCTTACCTTTCAGAGAAGCTCCAAATTGCACCATGTTACATTTTATTAGGTTGATGGTTCAGCTGGTAAACCTCAAAACGAAGATTTAAGGCCTTACTGAAACAGCTACATAAACATGTCTTTAGAGCTGTTTCCTTCTTTTGAGGATCAGGACCTTGGGGTCCTCATATGAAGGCACATGATTAAATAATCAGACTTTTTCTGTGTCAGAAGACAAGAAGAGGATAATATAGAAGTGCCCACCTTTTGTACAGTAGCTATGAAACTGATTCAGATCTCCTACTAGCAGAAATTAGGGGATTCAAAGAGGCTAAGGGATAACTTCCAACTCTTCTGTTGAAGCTGGATCATGGAGAAGCCAGAAGGCAAGAGAAAGGGACTGAGAGAAGAAAATGCAGCAGGAAAGCAGCTCAGAAATTACTATATTGCTGCAAAAAGGAAAAGTTGCAAATTCTTTTCATGTTGATTCTTCTTCCCCTTTATTCAACAACTGTCTAATATTAAAATGAATATACATTTCAGGGAGTAATACTTTCATATTTAATCTGTAAGAATATAAGAATTTATATTATTTTTATATACATTTGTTGGGGTTTTAGGAGTTCTCCTTTTGTTTTTCTTTTTCTCTTCAAGAATTTTCCCCATACATGTTGCTAGGGGACAAATTACTGAATACTTAAGAGAGACAAAAGACCTGGCCACAGAAGGAGTAGTCCAGCTGTTCTCTTTTACCTGGGGTTTTTTCTCATGTAGGGCAGAGATGCCACGAGATTTGAACTGGGAAAAAGGGG
>VZTD01001019.1:1542488-1567108 GCA_013397725.1 Rhagologus leucostigma
GCTCGCTGCGGAGCGCCCCCTGCCGGCGCGGGGGAACCATCGCACCCGCCCCGCTCACCGGGAGCCGCCAGCGCCCCTGCCGGCCGTGAGCGGGACTGCACCCAAGGGGAAAGGGCCCGACAGCCGAGAGAGGCTGCACTGGGTTCTGGTCCTGTTTGTTGGTACTGCCGTAGTTATTGTTGTTTTTTTGCCTTGTTACATATATATATGTATATTTGTAAAGAACTGTTATTCCTATTCCTCATATCTTTGCCTGAAAGCCCCTTAATTTCAAAATTATAATAAATCGGAGGGAAGGGGGTTACATTTTCCATTCCAAGGGAGGCTCCTGCCCTCCTCAGTTGACACCTGTCTTTCAAACCAACAATATTTCATACACATACACACATACGCATATACACATATGTATAACTTTATGTGTGATATTTTAGGCTGGGTAGAATGCAGCTGTGGTTTATGGAAGAGTTGATTGTGGCTGATCTTGCTGGCTAAGTATTTGAGAATTAATCAGTAACCAATTCACATAATGCTCCTGTTCGCTTGTAGAACTCACAAAGTAAATTTAGCAATGTCAACCTTTAGGCCTTGAATCACTGGCTTCAGCTAGTTTACTTCAAATGTTTAAATGTCCAAGTGTCTAAGTGGCCTTGATGATAATATAATTACAAAGGACTATAAAGAAAGGGACAACAGGTCAATGTGACCCAGGATTTTTCTTCCAGTTTGCTTCTGAAAGGGTACAGGAGCAAAGAAACTACTTTATTGGTTAGCTTTCTAGACACACCTGAATGAATGGCTTTGGAAATTCTCAAACTCAAGCATGAAGTCAGGCATGACAGTTTTAATAGTCCCAGGTAGACTTTTATTCCATGAACTTGTCATATTCCTTTTTAAGCTCAGTTACACATCTGGCCTTCAGAACATCCTGTGGCATTGCATTGCTTAGTTTAATTACACATGATATCAAAAGGATATATTTTGAGAAATTGTGTGTCTTTTACCAAATGGACATCCCTTCTAAAGGAAGAAATTTTATAGTTAGTTAATATCTAGCATTAGATCAATAGACTCTCTGGAAAAAATAAGACTTCTGTGTGATTGAAGCCCAGTCTTTTTATTAGTTCATTTGTTTACTTCTTGCCAAATAAATTGCCTGGTTCAGTTCCTTTCTCATAAACCTTAACTCGCATTTTAACTTAGACAATTGATTACATTGAACAGAAATGCAACTGTGGCTCTTAACAAGAGATACTTGAAAATACTCTATTTCTGATGTCTCTGTCCTTGTATTTCATCAGTATTCAGATGAATAGAATTTTCTCTCCTATTCCTTGGAGGCTCCCAGTGTTATATTGGCTTCATCAACTGTTATTGGTTAGATGAAGTTAAATCACAGAATCACAGAATGGTTTGAATTGGAAGGGACCTTGTAGATCACTTAGTTCCATGCCCCTGCCATGGGCAGGGACACCTTCCTCTAGACCAAGTTGCTCAGAGCCCCATCCAACCTGGTCTTGAACACTTCCAGGGATGGGGCATCCACAACTTCTCTGAACAGCCTGTTCCAGTGCCTCACTACCCACCCAGTGGAGAGTTTCTTCAAAATATTTAATCTAAATCTACCCTCTTTCAGTTTGAACCCATTCTCCTTTGTCCTATCACTACATGCCCTTGTAAAAAGCCCCTCTCCAACTTTCTTGTAGGTCCCCTTCAAGGGAGGCTGCCGTGAGGAACCTTCTCTTCTCCGTGTTGTACAACCCTAGCTCTGTCAGTCTGTTTTCATAGGATGTTTTTTTTCTTTTTAATAAGCTGCATTTATTTTTTAATTGTGTCATTTTATAAATCAGGGTCTATTCTTGGTCTTGAACTTGGGCGTTCGTCGTCTCTTAGAAAATAATCCTCATCATGTTGTTAGCAAAGGCCACATGGTATTTTGTAACCAACCTCAGCCCACAGCTACTCATTCACTTATAAGAAAGCTGGATTTAGCCCTCATTTTTTAAAAGGTATGAGAAATGTAATCCAATACAGTTTGTAAACATCAGATGTTTAATCCAGTTCTGCGTATTCTGGACAGAAGATTTTGCTGATAAGGAAACCTTGCTTAGAGACTAAAAGTGGAAAGCACAGATCAGAAAACCAATAGTGGAACAGTTTAGCCTCACAGTCCATTATTTACTAAAGGAAAGGATTTTTAATGAGATTTCCTTGACACTGGTGTTCTTCTATCACAACCAGGACTACTAATGTACCAATCAGACCAGAGCAGTGTTGCTGCCAGCATTCTTCCTTAAAGAATGCTTTTTTTTTTGTAATGCCTTGTTAAGTATTTAACAGGTCTGCGTTGTATGCAAATCCTTACAGCACAGTTTTATTTTTCATATGAAATAAATCAGCCTTCAGATCTGAAACATGGTTCATTTCAATGAACATGCATTTTTTTTCTTCCAAATGTCAATATTAATGGAGATAGAGGTGAATGGGTGGCTCTAATAGCGTTCCTTTGTTGCCCTTTAGGAAAAAAATCTCTTAGCTATGGAGTAATACAACATAATACTTTACTTTCTTCAAGTTATAATCTCAGCCCAGGCAATTAGAGTAGCTAGAACAGATGAATGTGGCACATAGAATGTGGCTTATACAAACCCGATTTTAGCTGTTGTGTTGGTAATGAGGAGTTTTGGCATGTTTAATTTATTTAGTTATCTACAGAATTTAAGCTTGTTTATTGTTACTTGCCAGTTCTGAAATTGAACACAGAGGATATTGTGCTGGGCATGTACAAATGGGAACTCATGCAGAACTGTCTTGAGGAAAAGAAATATTTTAATTTTGTACTATAGTGTAACTCTATATGTGGCATAACTTCTGTACTGAAGTCAATTTTAACAGGGTTTATGAAATACCTCCACTTAATTAGGTGAGTTCAGTTTAATTTCAAGAATATTATAGTCGAAGCATGGTCTGATGGTTAAAGAATTACTGTAGTATGAGGTGTTACCAAATCCTGTTTTGCTATGCCTTCCTGTTAGGACCTTGGCAAGTACTGAGAATCATGGGAGGAGTTGTGCAGCGTTTGGGTACCTAATTTACATTAAACACATAGCAAACAAAGTAGTAGTCTTAGGAATTGTAGCTGTGGCTTTCTTCTCACGTAGCTGTCGTACAATATAAATAGAATACAAAACAAACCCGAACCAAATCAAACCAACAAAAAAACCCCCAACCCAACAACAAAAATCCAACCGAAGCCGAAACACCCAACAGTGTGTGCTTGTTCTCTACCTTTGTTCCTCTTTCAGTAACTCTTTATCTTTTTTGCTGCATAGTTTATCTACCTGACTGAAAGAAATGAAAATGTCTCTGTCTGGTACGGCACAGTGATAAATTCATTTTCATAGGAGCAAGAAGACTTAATTTTGAACACTAAGAAAAGGTGGAGTTGTTAAAGTCATGGCTCCACCTTACCTTACCTTACATTCTTTTTAGGACTGTGTGCTGTATAACAGTGATCCCCAAGAGTAAAAACTCAGGAAGGTAGCAAAGGCCTTGAAAATACAGGTCCAAGACAACACGTAAGGCCACAAAAATATAAACACAGTACATATATGGTCGTAGAAGAGTGAAACTTTAAGATCTAGGGAGAACTCACTTCCCTGCATAACGAGGACAAAACAAAATCCATGAAGGAGATAATATAAATATACATTCAATTCTGCCACAGCTTCTACCAACATGAGAACTGGAAGAAGAGAGAGGAATTGCTGCAGTATTGTTTCTCTCAGGTAAGGACACAATGCCTGATCTGAATCACTACTTACCTGCAAGAGATCCTTGTTCCTTCTTAGCAGAAAGTACTGCTCTCTCAATTGCAGTTATGTTTTGTCTAAACACCGGAGATAATCAAGGGATTGATGCTAAAACATATTTTTACCTTATTTTGTTTAATAGTAACTTGCATCTATGTTCTCCATCTATGAAGTGTATAGACTGTATTTTGCTTACTGCTTTCTTCCTCTGTCTAGACTGATAAAAACATTTAGGATATTTTTTAGATATCCTTTATTTTCCTGAAACTCTCAGCTCCTAAATGATGTATATGACTATAATTTTTCCATTCTGGAATTAGATTTGAAGAAAGCATTTTGAATAATGCCAATATTTAAGTTCACTCTTAGGTGATTTGAACCCTAACTTTGACTACCAGTTTCCCTCCCCTAAAAGATTTGTTTATTTTACACTTTCTTCTGGGAATAGGCATCAAAGCCCTTTCTTTGAGAGTTTGGCATTTCAGACCTCTCTTAAAAAAAGGAAGGGTAGGTGGAAATGCTTTCCCCCACACTTTTTTCTAGGAACCAGTGCTTAGGACATTTACTTGGAAAGATTGAATTCTTTGCTTCAGTGAGTCTTACTTGATGCATAGCAGAGCAAATTGCACAAGCAGGAATGAAAAATGCCTGCTCCAGAAATCCTTGTAGCCTGTTTTTTACTGTGTTCACTTGGGACATGGTCTTACATCTCATCTTGTAGAAGACAGACTTAGGCCTGGGTCACCATTTTGGGAAAATGTCCCGAAGAACTCTTATGGGGAGAAATAGTATTTGGGAATGACCTGCTGCTAGTGTTTTCTTGGAGCTTAAAGTCAGAACTCTGAGCATGTCTATTAGTTCACATCTGGCACCTGACTTTGTGAGTGATGCTACAATGTAGCCATGAAGTTGAGCATTAAGGTTTGTCAGGACATAGCTGATGAAGAAGATGACTAGAATCAGGAACTTACAGGCTTACATCAGTATATATCAGTATGTTTACTGGCTAAATAAAAGGGAACTAGTCCTCCAAATGAAGAACAAATAGCTTGTAAACTTGCATCCACTCTAATAGGAACTATATCTCTATGTAACAAAGAAATCTATTTGGAACAGACCAAAGTAGATACAAAGTAAAATCAAAGAATTAAGAAGTGTGGGCGATCAAGTTCCTGTCTGGAAGTTTATTTCCTCTGTCCTGTTTTTTTAGGACAATCTCTGGAGCAAGCTTATTTAATTTAGCTGTCTACCTGCACTCATTTTCTTGATGTGCCGATTTGGGCCAAAATCAGGGAAACGTCCAAAAGGAACATCTCCTCCTCCCCCGCCAGGGTTGGGGAAAACAAAGATTTTCCTCAGAGGAAAGTGAAGGGAGAAAACTATTTATTTAACAAACACACAGGAAAAGGATAATAATGCTAAATAATAAAACCTCTCGCTCTGGAGAGAAACCTGGGAAGATTTTAGAGTCCTTCTGTAGGTGTGATCTCTCTCCTCTTTGGAGCTGGGTCGAGATGGGCCCACCTCCGGGCCTCGGGGAAAAACTCTCCCAGTGTGTTCTGATGTTGAAAGAGTCCAGAAGAGAAGAAGGGAAAAAACCCCCAAAGTTCCAAGAAAACAAGGTTCAGCTCTCCATCTCTCTCTCTCCAAAGAAAAGGGGCTGAAAAGCTGGCTGAAAAGCAAGAAGGTGCTTCTTCCCCTCTCGCTGCTGCAGCAGGACGCTAATCTCTGTGTCCTTGAAGCACAAGCTGTTTTGAAAAGTTCACTCAGTTTTTTTCTGTCTCTTGCACCCGGTTTTAAAGACACAGAAAGGCTCAGGATCATATCTGGGTATAGAGCGGTGATAGGGGATACAACAGCATAAAGTCACCCCAAGACAATTGATTTCTTGATTTTTTTCTTATACAATATCAAGCACTTGTACACTAGTGTGATGGTTACTGAGATTAGCTGTGGCAAGGGAGAAAACACAATGTGATTAAGACAGCTAAAATTGTGGGGAGGTTGTCTCTCGTGCTCTAGACAGCTAGTTCTTCAGAAGTGTTTCTACTGAGCTGTTCTTCATTTTCTCTGTGGCAATTTTGTTTTCCAAAATGCTTGTTGACTCTGAAGTCAATGGGAGAAGTTCTTTGAACAATTACGATGGGATTTTGTCATTCTGTGATTCACCTCCACTAGTGTAGGATGTTTAATTCCAAGCCTAGGAATAGCCTAAAATAGGTTTAATCTTCTCCTTTAAATTCTGAATGCTCTGACCATCAGGTGCATGGGCATGAGATGCATCTCCACCTGGCCAGCCAAAATAAACATATCCCTTGGCCTTAATCTTTCCCTATTGGAGTTGCTCATTTGTAAAATGAAGACAGCAACACCCCTCCATTTCCCTGGGAAAAGTAGAAAAGTGTTTCTGCTATCTCTCAACTTTTAAGTGCCTTCCTGTGTAGCCTTAACATTCTTCCAACATGGTGTTGTAATAACAGGGATAAAATGTAGGTTTTGCTACCGTAAATAAGACTTTGAGGTCAAATTTCTGCTGCTTGATCTCTGTCTCTTAGAGATTTTTTTGTAATTTTGAACTGCCTACACTTCACCTCATAAGCTTGAAGTAAAAAACAGAGAAGAAAGAAACTAAAAACTGAAGGGGCTTATCACAGTCTTGAATCTTTGCTCTGTGTTTGTATCTCCCTAGATAATACTTCCTGGGTTTTTGAACCGGTTTTGAGCTGCTATAAGCTTTTGCTCATTATGATATTAATTTTTTTTTCATAGCCTGGATGTAAAGCTTTGGTTGTTCTCTTTGTTTCATGCATTTGTTTCTGCATTCTGGCTAAAAGATTTTATTTACCTGAAGGAATAACCTTGCTCTGACATAACACCTGTTCCATGCAGTTTTGATCTATTCGTTTTTATGCCTCTGTCTCCTCTTTTTGTGGCAATGTATTCTGAAATGTACTACTGATATGGTTAGGGGGAATCCATTATTTGAAGCTGTATCTTTTTCATTTTTTGAGAGCATGGGGGATTTCAAGAGGCTACATATTCAATGCAGCAACAATAATGGTCCTACTGAATATGATAATATTTTGTGATTGTTACGTGTTAGACAGGTACTTGAACACACATGACCTATTCATGTCAAAAAGCCCCCATATCTACTATAATGCTGCAGCTTTTCACACTCCTCCTGCTGAGTTTCTGATGCAAACTATCACAGTGTGTGGTCCCCACTACTGTAAACATGAATTCCTTTCTCATTGTGACTTTATATCTTCTACACTGATTATAATGATTCTCTATCAGCTCAAAGCTGTCAATGTGCTCCTGAAAGAACTGCTAGTCATAGCAAAGAAAAAAAAAAAGGAAAAAAATAGGTCTTGGATACCTGAAAGATATAAAGCGTGACCAGAATCAGGAAAAGTTCAAATTTCTTTTACTGCTTAGTTTCATGTAAATGAATGTATATTTATATATGCTGCTTCCTTTTTTTTTTCTTTCTCTCTTTTTTTTTTTTAAGTAATCTTTTTTTTCTTTAAGTAATCTGAATAATTTAACCCTGGGAGTAGCTCTTCCCCTCCATTTCATGTATTTTGGAGACATAAAGATACATACATCACACAGTCCATCTATTTCATCAGTTTCTGTCCTTGCCAACATCAGCTGGCATTCATTATATTCAACCAGCCCATTGCAGTGTTAGCTGTGAAGCAGGTCTGTTTCCTTCTTTTAGAAAACTTATCCATGGTTAGTATCACTAAACTGTACCTATCAAAGGCAAAGCGCTGACGAGGATGTCACTGTCTTTTTGCACAGAAGAGGACACTTTATTATTACAAGAAAGAAAATAATAATGTCACAGTGTAAATCTACTGTGTATCTCCTTCATCAGCCACAGCAGGAAGCAATACTCTATGTGGTAGTTTAAATCTTCTTCAGTGATTTGACAGCTTCCAACTGAGTAAAAGAGTCCACATCTTTAGAGGGATTTAGAGGACTTGGAGCGTCAGCCTTAGACTTGAAGAACTTGGAGCTGTAGCACAAGCACATGATCGCATGAGTCTTTCACATAAACCTGGCAATAATGGTGAGCTGTGTTATAACAGTGTTTAATGAGAAAGAAGCAACAATATTGGTTTTTTATGAGACAGAAACAATGCTCTCATTATCTAAAATACGAGGAATTTCAGGGAATCAAAATGTGGACAATCTTTCTCTTAAATATATTAATTTTTCTATCAAAATTGAGGAAAATATGTAAGCAGGGATGGTATTTCTACTACAAACCTGCACTATTTAGGTATGAAAAGTTCTTAATCTACTCTTTTCTCCTGGAACAAACTTGGTTATAACATATCTCACACTTCCAAACTAGAAGTACAAGAGGTAGAGAAGTAGTTATGTTGTTCTAGCAACAGTTAATGTCTACTTTCATTAATTACAGCAGGGATGGGAATCAGACAGCTTATCTACTATTAATTGAAATAAGCAAGTGATCAATATGACTGTTAATTGCACAAAGGGCAACAAATACCCTGGATGCCTTTCCATAGGGTAGCAACTGAAGATAATTTTTGTGCTGCTTCATTCTTCACACTAATCATACTCATAAGAGAAGAAAGCACAGGTCTGATGTTCAATAGACTAAATTTAATGGTGCTCAGTGATAATCAGGGCCTTCAGATACAATACAAATAGTAATGTCAAGCACGATCATATTTTCAGATTTATGTGAAATTGTTGAAATGGTATTTGCTATCATTTTTGTCCAAGGTTCATCCAGTTGTTTATGCGGTATGTCAATATTGATTCTACATAGTAAAATGTTTATAGCAGGAGCCCAGTGGCTAGTACATCTAACATCTCCAGTGCCAGCAGCAAATGTTTTCTGCCAAGGATTGGTGGCAGCATGCCAAGCCATCCAGTGCACAGTTCATTTTTGCTGTCCTATCTGGCTTTGTATTATTGCGGGGTTTTTTTAATCACTTATGTTTCTCCTGAATATTTTTTCCTTTTGCATAACAGAGCATGCAAAAAAACCAAAGGCAAATAAAAGTGTTTTTAAAGGCTCTTTCTCAGTGTAAATAAAAAGATACATCTAGTAAAGATACCACTCAAGTCATGAGAGCTGTTATATGTGATTGGTGCTGTGTCATTTAGCAAAGTGTTGCTCGGTGGGTACAGCAGCTGGTATATATGATTTTCTATACCACCTGCAAAAATACCCCATACCGTATAATCAACCACCTGGATAAAAAAGAAGGGTAGTGAGACACTGTTTATTATGTTGCAGCACCCATATTTTCCCTAAACCTGTGAGTATATAAACAGACTGATAGTACAGACGCGTACAGGATAAGGTTTGTTAAAGCTTTTCTGTTCAATAAAGCATCTACTGCCTGCTGTTCAGATAGTATTGAACAGATTTGCTTATTTCTAATGAAGGTGTTTGGGCAATTTTCTGGCACAAATGAAGTAAAATTATGTACTTTAAATGTTCATTAAAAAAAAAAAAAAAGACATTCAACCAGCCACCACTATTTTCCTGTAACAGATTGGAAACTACAAACATACAAACAGAACCTCAGTGATAAATTGGTATCATTAGTACTGTTGGGATTACTCATTTGCTTAGAAAGATCCTGTCCAGTGGCAACATTTCAAACAACTGTTTTAACAACTTCTGATTAGCAAGCTGCCCTCTAACATACACAAGAGATACCCCAGATCATCACTGCTCAGCCAGCTCCCTCCCCACTGTTCCCACTGCTATTACATTTGCAGTGGCCACTGTGATTCGTTTCCATGAAGCTACAGCACTTTAATCCTGCTGAAAATCTGGCACTTGGTCTTCAGCATCTAATGCAACACACCTTTTCGTGGCCTAATGGTACTCTGAGTGAGCCAGAAGTAGTTTTACTAAAGGCTTTGAAAGACACATTTTCTGGCTGCATGAGGATTTTATGTGTCTGATACATTAGGAACCCAAATTTTAGTGCTGCATTACTGTCCAAATGAGGTTAAGGGTGCCATACAGGAAGTTCTTGGGTGATGTTAGTTATCTGACATTTGCAAATGTCTTGTAGCTTTTGTTTACTTTTTTTCGGCCTAAGCTCTCAGCATCCTTCACAACTGGTGTTTTGGAGGCACTATCATTTATTGAGCCATTAAAATAATGAAGTGTTTGTAAGTAGACTAATTTTTCTTTCATTTTTACTACTCTGGTGGTTAGATATGGTGTTGTTTTGCAAAAATTATTTTTATGTTATAATAACAAAATTAATTAACTAGAAAACTATATGTAAAAATGTAGAAGGATATGGACTCTTTCAGCTTCAGGTCTCTGATTCATATCTGCTGAATTAATACCTAACTTTAAATTTTTTTTCATCTGCTGGTTGTTTGAAGTTCTGCATAAAACCAGCAGAAAATCTAATTCTTGGTTCTGGTGGGCCAGTAAAATCATCATATGTGACACCAACTGACACTTTCGTCTGTAAAAGCAAAGACTGATAAAAAGTTTAAAACGAAAAGAGGAAAAATTGTTCTGCCAAGAACAGTCTGGTTGGAAGAGACAAGAAATAAACTCAGAGAAAAAACAAGAATACAAAAATCATAAACTGAAATGAGGATAGAAGTTTTGGTGGAGATAAGCATTTTCAGGACTATTAGCAGTATTCCATTAGAATAATATACTTGTACAAACTGCAAAACTTCTTGAACAGAAGACACGGAAAAATGCTGAACATAGGTTATCACAGAACGGAAAAGCATAAAAATACCTACTGTTATCCCACACTTAGGAAAAATAATCTATTCATTTAGAGCAGTAACAAAAATTTTGTTTGCCTGATTTGAGAGAGCTTAAAAGGTGTGTTTTCCTGAAAGTTCTTGCTTAGCAGCTAGTGAAGAATGAAGCCCAGATAGTCACACATTTAGTAACTTAGAACAAGATCTGTCACAGCAGATCAACAAAGAGATAATAAAAATAGCAATAAAACAAAAACTAAAGAAAACCTCACCCTGATCAGTAAAACTGGCTTGGAACTAACCTTATACAGAATCATTGCATAGCTTCGAAGAGAGGTTGATTTTTCAGGGTTGTCAACTCAATATCTTACCCCATTGAAAAAACATCTCTTCAGGAATTTAAAAAAATAAAAATAAAACAAAATGAATAGTGCTAAAACACTAATTAAGTCTGTTTTCAAATTATGTTAATGAAACTACAAAGAAAATGCAAATCTAGAAGTCTCCAGAAATTCTAACAGTTGTGGTGTAGCACCATGGCTGGTAGTCCCACAGCAATACCTCCATTGCCCCCAGGAGAATACCATATTAGTGGTTCACAAATGTGCATTAAATTAATCTGTTTGATCAGTAAATGTTTTCAATTTTTTGGCGAGCAGGGACGTATTTTGAACTCTATTCTGTGGGATTCGAAAATTGCGGAGTAATGCTGCCATTTGAGTCACAGAAGTAAAGCGAGCAAAAACCTGTCACCATCCGTAACACAAATATTCTTCAAGCCTCATGACATCAGCCAGCAAGATTCTCTTCATTTTAAGTAAGATATAAGTACACTTGTAAGTAACGCTATTTCAGCCCACTAGAAGTCTAAGAGGTCCCACTACAGCAGTATAACAGTCACAAGACTAGTGATGCAGCACTTTAGGAGCGCTTTGCCTGCCTAATCATATTATAAACATATTCATAGTAGTCCCATGGAAGTCCAAGACTGCTTTTGTAGTAGGGTACTTATGCAGTGCAAATGAAGCTCACTTTGTCACTAAGGAGAGGCTTTTTAACATTTTCTTTGGCACATGGGACTCCTGTTACTACAAGTTTTCCATTATGTTTTTCCATACACAAACACCAGCCATATACTTTGTCAGGTTGACCTTTCTTTGATATTAATTGAACAACAAAACAAGCAAGAACGAAGGTGAGCATCTGTGAGGAAGCATGAGAGTGTGTATGTCTTTGCACTGTACTAAGCACAAGCAAAAATAAATCAGCAGCAATCTCTGAGTAGAAGGCGGAAATTATTTTCATGTAAAGACGAAGACAGAAGAATGGATAATTTCTTATGCACATTATAAAGGCCTCCATTGAACTCACATTAATTTTAATGGTTGTCTACAGCTATGTTAAACCAGACTCATCTTCACTCACTTATAGGCTGAAGACCTCAGTTTGTCGAAAGAAATCTGTTTGGAAAAGACAGAATCAATGGTCTATATATATCAGTCCTCTTCTCTTTGTCTCTTCATCCCTTTTATAAGTAACATAAAACTGGAATTTAAATAAGGTCTTGGGTGCAAGAAATGTAGGCAAGCCTTCTCAGGATACTCAAAAGTGCATGAGGATACTACATGCTGAAATTTTGTTGATACAGGTCTCCTTCAAATATCCAGGCTCCAACTACTTTTAAAAAAGCTATTAATTACTTATTTAGGTACTCGACATGATGAAAAGGAGGCTCTTAGATTTTCAAGTGAGCTCTCTAAAACTCTAATTCCTGTTAAATCTACAGTGTGGTTAGAGCTTTCTTTGCCATTTGTAGAAGTAGTGGTTAGCCCTTTGATACTTCTCATGAATCTTTTGCTAACTATAGATTACATATTGTCCATTGATTACTACCCTGAGCATCAATTCTAGTTGCATTTGCTTTTCAGTTCTAGACTTATAAGCCATCAAATGTTTGCGTTCTTTTACTTTTTTTTAATATCTGTAATACATATTTCTACGTATATATTATATGGTATGT
Source organism: Rhagologus leucostigma (assembly GCA_013397725.1). NCBI lineage: Eukaryota > Metazoa > Chordata > Aves > Passeriformes > Rhagologus > Rhagologus leucostigma. The sequence continues at coordinate 1,555,062 of VZTD01001019.1, forward strand.
GTGTATTAGTGAGAATAACAATATGTACATAGAAGTTCATAAATGAGAATGAAATAACTAATATCAAATATAAAGCTAACATAAGGTACTTCTAAGAGTTATGAATTTCAAAGCTTGAGCAAAAATACTCACTTAAAATAAAAGATTCTTTAAAGTATTCAAGTAAGGGATATTTTGGTCATTCTTTTCCATCTTTTTGCTTTGCATTTTTTTTGCAAGCCTTTTATAGTAATTGTCTGAATTCCATAAAATCAGGTATTCTTCACATCACAGTGCTAAGGAAGATAAGAGAGACATATTTCAATTTTCTGCTCTGATTCTGTTTTATAATTTGAAGTAACAAAACCTTGGCCATTGTTTTTTTAACTTGTACTCCAGGATGAGAACCACTGTAGTTTTCAAATTCAGTAAGTGAAGTGGTGAAAATGGACATTTCTTTACATGGGAGTAATTGCAGATTCTTCACAGTAACTTCTACATTGGAGGTATAAAAGTCAGTGCTATTTTTTTTAAATGAGCTTGTGATCAGTGCTTTTATGATGTCTATTTACCACAACATTCTTTTCTAGCAGCATGAAGATTTCTTCTCAGGTACTAGAAATCTGAAGATGGAATAGGAAGGAAGAAGTTGGAATAATTTAGTTTTTGAGTGCTTTTTCAATGGGTTCTCTTACATTCATATATCACAGTAAAATTTTTTTGGAATACTGAAAGGTATCCCTTTCACATAATGATTCCTTTGAATATGCAGTAATGTGAAGTTACCCCACTGTGCATCCTGTCAGTACCTGAAAGTTTACTTGTGGGAGTGTCACATTGCGACAGGGTAAAGGTTGCAAGAATCATAGAAGTTACAAAAGGAAAAAGTGTATTGTACACTCCCCCATTCCCTCACAGGCCAGCCGCATTTCCTCTCTCCTCCATGTAGGTTTTATACTAGCACGTTTTCCATTCCAAAAAAAAGGATCACTGAAGTGCTTATTTTTCCAATATTGCCTTTCAGTCCCTCCAGATTAAAGATCAGAAATATAACTGATATAATGCATCAGAATTAATGTAAATGCAAACAAGACCGTGGTTCAGAAAGTGGACGCTTAAGGAAAGAATGTGGGAAAGATGCTGTCTATTCAGTGATTTTTCCTTGATGTACCAGTTGAGCTTTTGGAAGCCATCAGTTAGGGGCTCCCTGAGCTGAAGATAGCAGCAGTGCAGAACCACAGATGTCTAAGCCTCATTATTTTATCCAGTTTCTTTCTGAACTAGGTCTCCTTTTTTTCTTGTCGTTTATTCAGTAGGTCGTTACAGCTGCCCTTTGGGGATGTTGAGCCATTATGGCCCATTGGCAGAGACTACCTCCTTAGGTTGAGTGTAATTATCATGGCTGAGTAGATTTGTGAAGACAAAGAAACACTACCCTGCATGCAGGGTTTGCCTCTTTCCCTCATCTAACACCCAGCTTGCAGCCTGGGGTGTCAGGTGTACCCTGGGCAGCTGTTGCAAACGACCCACCATTAACAGTTCATCAGGAATAATGTAGATGGGAGTAGAATACAGTTTGGTTACACCCCACATTGTAACCCAGGACACAGGGGAAGTGTTTGAAGGTACAAGTTCTGTTCAGACAGTATTGAAGCAGCGTTTCAGATGCTGGGAGGCAAGCCTTGTACAGTTTTCAGCAACCTGCCTATTGTGTTTTTTTGAAATGCTCTCAGAACTTCATTGAGGTTTGCTTTGGAAGGAATTAATGCATTCATAACAAAAGGGAGAGCCCCATAATCAAGTAACGTGCATGCAATGTAGAAGATAAGGGTTTCTGTGTACTGCAATGAAAAAAGGGGTCTAAATCATTCGGCTACATAGTTCAACCCCATTCTGCATATCACTGGTTCCTTCTCAAAGCAAGATTAGAGTTGTGCACTACTCAAGAGGAATATATACCATGGACTTATACAGTAAGATAATGAAATTTTCTTTTTGCATCTCTTTTTTTTTTCTCATAGTTGCTAAAATTCTGTTTGTCTCATCATCATGCTAATGGACCAACAAGTATCTGTTCACAGGGGGTGCCAAAATCTCTTTCCTGAGTGCAGTAATACATCATCTGAGCCTATCAGTTTGTTTGCACAGTCAGAATACAATTGCACTTACCAGTGTTGAATTTTGCCTGGTATTTTATTGCCCATTCACTTTCTACTTGTGTTTTAGAGATAGTTCTGGCAAATACTATTTATTTTGAAAATTGAATACCTCACCACCTTTAAATCATGTAATAATCCACAGCATGATTACACCTGTTGCTTCAAGAGCTTTTGGTGACTAGCCTTTTCAAAAAGTTTTGGTAATTCAAGTGATTGAATTGATTGAAATATATTTAGACTGTGATTATTCAGTGGCTTTTGTAGTTCAAAAGTCCTAGGTTATGAGATAAACTATCTGCGTAACAGAGGATCTCTGGAAGACAATGGCAGTATGAGAAGCCCAAACAATTCCATGCTGAGTGGATCCCATTCCCACTGCTGTGCCCATCAGATCATCAAAGACAAAGATCACTTTCACAAAGCCTGAGGAGCATAGGACAGGCAGAACATGAATTACAGACCTCCAAGGAGTGAATATCTTGTTGGGCTGTCCCAGAATATCCATCAGATCCAGGCATAAATCCCATGAAGATGGATCACCTGGAACAGTTCTCCAGGTCACCTTTCAGACTAATTGCTGCCTAGAGGTGGGACATATTTGCAGTGTTTTTTTTGCAGTGGAAGAGCATTTCAGGATTATGCAGGTTTTGTTACAATTAACTGAAGGAAGAAACCAAAGGTAGGAAAAAGGAGGGGCTTAGGTGAAGTGATTTCAGGAGGAAAAAGAGAACTAAGAGGATAGAAAGGGCCAATTTTGTGTTAATAGTCTGTTAGTCAGTACACTTGTCTGGATATGCCCAGAGGTTTGAAATTACTGGTATTAGTGAAATGTGTTGGGATGAGTGCTGCAACTGGAGTGCCCTGGTAGATGGTTACAGGCTCTTCAGGAGTGATAGGCAGGGCAGAAGAGGCCAAGGGATGGCACTGTATGTGACAGAAGGGTTAGAACGTATGGACCTCACAGTTGGCAATGACACAGTTGAAAGCCTCTAGGTGAGAATCAAGGGGCAAACAAATAATGCGTTCAGCTGGATAAACACATCATGTGGTGGGTGAGCAACTGGCTCACAGGTCAGGTACAAAGGGTTACGGTAAACGGGGTGACATCAGACAAGTGACCTGTCACTGGTGAGGTTCCGCAGGGCTCCACCCTCAGGCCTGTGCTCTTCAACATCTTCATAAATTACTTGGACACAGGACTAGAAGGGACACTAAGCGAGTTCACAGATGATACAAAATTGGGAAGAGCTGTTGACTCCCTTGAAGGCAGGGAGGCCTTGCAGAGAGACCTCAACAAATCAGAGGACTGGGCACTCACCAGCTGCATGAAGTTCAAGAAGGGAAGGTGCTGGATCCTGCACCTGGGATGGGGCAACCCTGGATGTACGGACAGACCAGGGAATGAGATGCTGGAAAGCAGCACCATGGAAAGGGACCTGGGAGTCCTGCTCAATGCCAGGTTGAATGTGAGTCAGCAGCGCCCTGGCAGCCAGGAGGGCCAACCCTGTCCTGGCATGCATCAGGTGCAGCATTGCCAGCTGGGCGAGGGAGGGGATTGTCCTGCTCTGCTCTGCACTGGGGCAGCCTCACCTTGAATATTATGTTAGGTTTGGGGCACCACAATATGAGAAAGATATAAGGCTCTTAGAGAGTGTCCAAAGGAGGGCAACCTTGCAGTCTACAACATCCTCATGAGGGGAAGTGGAGGGGCACTCACTGATCTCTTCTTGGTGCTGACCAGCGACAGGACCTGAGGGAATGGCCTTAAGTTGTGTCAGGGGACGTTTAGGTTGAATACTAGGAAAAGGTTCAGAGGGTGATTGGGCACTGGAACAGGCTCCCCAGGGAAGTGGTCACATCACAAAGCTTGACAGAGTTCAAGAAGCATTTGGATAATATTCTTGGGCACACAGTGTGACTCTTGGATGCTGTGCAGGTCTGGGAGGTGGACTTCATGATCCTTGTGGATCCCTTTCAACTCATCTTATTCTGTGCTTCTGTGATTTGTCTGAGCAGCACAGTCTGTCTTATCATCTAATTGCATTTCTTTCTAACTCTTTCCTGGGTTAGAGGGGCTCTCTGTTCTGGATCAGACCACAGGTTGGAGGGCTTGTGTGTCCATATCGGCAGCAACTCTGTGTATATCTATCTATCTATCTATCTATCTATCTATCTATCTATCTATCTATCTATATCTATATATCTATATAATTTATATCAATATCTATCTGTATGTACCTGTGCATGTTCCTGATGGGGTTACATCATCAGCCTTGCTACTGGTTGAATCTGAGAGCAGAGAGCAGCAACAGTCTTGACTCTCTTGTATTGTTGAATCCAGCATGATATGTTTTGCTGCAACAATAAAGTACTGTAATGCTATTTTTTTTTTCAGTTTACTAGTGAAAGAAAAAGTAAAATGAAACAAAAAATTTGAATGCTAGATTTTGTCCTGAATCACCACCAGTCTTTTCTGCTGGAGTCATTTAGTTCTCTGCAAAATAAAGAAAAGGCTATCAAGTGGAGCTAGCAGCATTGCTATCTTCTTTTCATAGTCACAAATGATTACTTAAGGTGCACCACAAACAGATTTTCAAGAACGTTCACTAAACGTGCGAGCTTAATGAAACTTTGTTTAGCTAAATAGGGTGAATTTCCGTGCTCATTCTTGGGACTATATTGGGATGAATCCTTTCAGCATGGTGCAATTTTTGTAGCAAAGCTAGAGCACAGCACTAATTTAAAGAACCAATATTCTGCTGGACTGCTCTGATTCAGAGTCCATTACTGGACACATGGGACAATGCTCGGCGCCCATTGTGCTCTATGCACCAGATTTGGTAACTGTCAGCTCACTGACTGTAAGCTCTTTCCTTCACTGTCTGGGGGGCTGCCTATGATAAATTTTAAAAGCACGAAACATTTCTCTAATATAGTAAGGGACTAGCTCCAGTGTCCTGACTAGCCATTATCTTTCTCATTAAAATAATTATTGCGTCCAGTGTTGAATGTGAACTATTGTGTGTTATGACTGTGCATTTGTCTACAAAGTCATTGCGCTCTTGGAAGCTATTGTGGGTCATTTCTATAGGAAACCTTCTTATTATCTTGACTGTGAAGGGGAGTGGGGAAGGAGGGAATTCTGCCTTTCCCATATTCTGCATTTATTAAACATCGTCTAAAAGAAAACATTTTAAACACATAAAAGCTTTTACATGCACTCTGCATCCAAGAGAACACATTTATTTTTTCTGCTACTTTAGCAGTATGTATGTGGTGATGCTATTAAAAAAAAATAGGTCAGGACCATTTTCAGCCTTCATGAAGACAGAACCACTTCACAATGTGCTGGGAAAAGTAGTGGCCTTGTATTTTCTTGCATTCCTTAACTACAAAAAGGTGACCATGTATTTAGAAATCTCCAAATTGCATTATTTCCTAGAAATGTCAGCAGGGACTGGAGATACTTCAGATTGTTTTACTCTCTCTCAGCTAGTACAGAGTCAGCACCATAAAACCCTTTTTATAAAAAGGATTTTCTTATGTATTGTACTGTGTTGGTTAAATTAAATGACCATGGCAATCACTTATGGTCCTAATCTGTCTTCTGAATTTTTTTTTTAAATTATTGGATGTAAATCAAAATTTTCAGGCTAAACATCTGTGCATATCCTCCAGTCACAGATAAAGTAAATTATTGGTACATAATAACAAATATCCAACTTTTCCTTCCTTCGCATCCTCAAAATTCCAACTTAGGTTATTTTGTTTATCAGCTGCTTGTATGTATCCATAATTATTTCAGTCACCCTCTCTTCTGGGAAATCTGTTTCAGTAGTTCACTAACTTCATTGAAAAAAAAAAATTTCGTTTATCCAGTCTGAATATACTTTACCATTGCTCCCTGGCCTATCATGATAGCTACTAAAGTTTGTCCCCATCTTTCTAATAAGCCCGCTTTAAATTCTGAAAGACTACAATGAAGTCTCCCCAGAGCCTTCTCTTTTCCAGGCTAAAGAACCCCAACTCTCTCAGTTTTTGTCATAGGAGAGATATTCCATCCCTCCAATCATCTTCATGGTCCTCCTCTGGACCCATTCCAACCGGTCCAGGTCTTTCATGTGGTGAGGACTTCAGAGCTAGATCCAGTACTCCAGTTTGGGTCTCAAAAGTGCATAGCAGAAGGACAGAACCAGCTCCCTCAGCCTGTGGGCTGTGCTTCTTTTGATGCAGCTCAGGATAAGATTGACTTTCTGGGCTGCAAGAGCACATTGCCGGCTCATGTCCAGTCTCTTTCCCACCAGCACCCCCAAGTACTACAGGGCTTCTATCAATCCCTTCGTTACCTAGTCTCTATGGGTACTGGGGCTTGTCCCGACCAAGGTGCGGGACCTTGCACTTGGCCTTTTCGAACCTTATGATGTTTCCACAGGCCCATTTCTTGAGCTTGTCTGCGCCCCTCTGGATGGCACCCCATCCCTCGGGCATGGTAACTGCACCGTTCAGCTTGGTGTCTTCTGCAAACTTGCTGAGGGTGCACCTGATCCCTCTATGTTATTGCTGAAGACAAACAGTAGTGGTCCTGGTGCAGGTGCCTGATGGACACCATCCATCACTGACTTCCATCTGGACACTGAGCAATTGATCACCTTCATTTCAGTATGAAGGTACCTCATTCCTCTGAAGTTTTACTTCTGAACAGAGGATGTTGAGAGAAAAATGAATGCAAATATCCAGTTTGGGATGGAGTCTAACAGTAATGCTATTACTGTTGCAGAGAAACATACCTGGCTAATGATATTTGCATGAATGTCAAAAGGCCACAGGACACCCACTGCCTAATTAGCAGAAATAGAGGTTATAATGACCTGATCTTGGTTTCACTGCCCACTTCAAAGGTATTTTCATTTTGCAAGCTCAGTATTTAGGCATTTATAAATAAACGGATCAAAGACAAATCAAGATGAAAATAAAGAAAAACAATTTATACATCTAAAGAGAGTATAAAAATGCTTGGTTATTTATTAATAAATATCAGTGGCTTTTAAGACAAAAAGCAAACTAACCTGCACACATGCACTTATAATGACAATTAGAATACGGATTTATCTATTTTCTCATTTCTATACTGGTGTGTCTTGCCAACTTTACATTAGACAGAGGACGCCCAACCACTAGATGAAAAAATTTGCATTAATTTTTAAAATATTTCATGTGAAATGTAAATAAATAATGTTATACACAATATATATGTTAACATACATATGCATGTAACTGTAAAATACACTGCAAATAATTTTGTTAATCAGTTCACTGGGATGTCTGACTGAAAAAGGCTTCAGAGATTGGTTGGTCCAACCTCCTGCACTGAGGCAAGCTCAAAGACACCTGTAAAGATTTTCATGTATATTATTAAATAAAAATCAATATAAAGCCATTGCAAATCAAATCAGAAATTATGACAGCAAATATTTTATTGCCTAACTGAACAACAAATTGCCAGAGTGATTTAAATTAAGAAAACGAAGTACTGCCCCTAATCTGTTAAGATGATGGAATACTGACTAAATATTTAGAAAATGTGTGTAGGAGTATTTTGCTAAGTTTTAAGAGCAATTCCTTTCCTCACTTGAAGAAAATATTTTCTTCTTTGTAAGTTTCATGATAAACGTATTGGAAGTTAAAGAGACAGGAGTGCTTTTTTCCACGTTCTATTCTATGAGGGAAAAAAATAAACAGGCTGTACAAGATGAGAGAGAGGTATTATACGCTGATTGGAGGAAATCAATCAGCCTCTGAAACACAGATGATACTTTGTTTTGCCTAATAAAACGAAGGCAAAATTAATAAAATATTTTTATTCTTATTTCTTGAGCACAATTAAGAGTTTTACTTAAGTAATTAAAACCATAAAAAATGGTATTTTAAATATTTAATTTATTTTTACTTTCATTCAAATTTAGTAGCTGGAATTTTTAAGTGAATTAAACTTTGCCAACATTTCCCAGGATATTAAAAAAAAATTAGAAAATGGAATAAATATTTATGGGGTGATGCAACTACCTAAATATGAATTAACAAGATATATATTCCTGGGTAACAAGTAGGAATGTACTAGCCTAAACCTTCAGTAGGACTATCATTAAGACATATGAGGATAGGATTTTTCTTGCCCAACTTAGACATTTAAAGTTAACAGAGAGCAACCAGCCCTTCTGAAAGTCTACTCTCTATCAGAAATTCTATGTGAAGGGGTTGGATTTACACAAGTTACTCTTTTAAATGCATAAGGCAATTGAGAAGATTCCTACCTACATTTAGTTATTGATATTGCGGGGTTTGAGGCTTGTAGATTTAGAGAGCATTAAAAGTCGCAGACAAGTCTAATTCTCTCATGAAAATCGAGAGCAGACATGAAGTTGCTTTGTATTTGCCCTTCCAGTTCTCGAAAAGTAATTTTCAGGGTACTTCCATCCTCTTGTGGTGGGATAATAAAATAGACTCATGACTTCTCTTCCTCTTCCTCTTAACATCTATAATTTAGCTTACTCTCAAATGCTGCTTGTGGACAGGGTTTTTTTTGGGTTTTGGTGTCTTTTTTAAAGTGTTATTATCTACAGTAAAAAAGAAACATCTTATTGGCACAACTGAAAGGATCTTTTCTTGTAATTCCTCAGTGTAACCGGTCCTTTAATTAATCAAAGCCACAGGAAAATAAGACTTTCTTAGTCTGTAAAACTGTCATGACACCTGGGCCAAAATTTGGCTGTCATTTGACCCAAGCTGGTGTTAACATACATAGTATAGAGGGGAAAAAGCAGACACTAGCAAGAGTTAATTCCAGAAATCTATAGCTCCTATAATATGTCATGCTAACACATATAGCACATTTGCACACTTGAGTGGACACTTTCTGGTGGCTGACAGAATCTAACACCCTTTTTTCTTTGTCTGATTCATTGCTATTAGACTGGTTAGTTCATGTGTCTTTGTGCACACTTATAAATCCTCAATATTTTTTTGCTCCTTCTAGGAAAATTCTTATTTGCTCTAATTTTTAGTTAGTCTTTCCATTAACACCATTTGTGAAAAAAGACTATCTAATGAAATAAAGACAACCAGTTTTCACTGTTATTTAGTCATAGTTAAAAGGGTAGAAATTTAAAAAAAATGAAGACTGAGGGTCTTTCTTCAGAGGACAGATTTCTATGATCCTTTCTTGTATTGCTACTTGAATGTGGTTGAGCAGCCTCATTGAAACTATTTAAAATATTCAAGTTAATTCTGGTACAACATCAGGACTCTAGCCAAACTGTTCTATGTACATCTGTTCAGTCCAAGGAGACTCTCCACTCGAGTAAAGGCTAAGGTAGGTTCTCAAAATTTCGTGCCAGAATTGTGGATAAAGGCTAGGAAGATTCTCTTAACTGAAAATGAAATGTATATTATTAGTGTGACATGGCAGCTAGAAACACAATAAGAGAAGTTTTACAAAAATTATATAGACTTTTAGACAGAAAAACATTTTTCCTTTCCCCTTTTTTTTACACTGGTCTGTAAAATTTAACAGGAAATAAGATCCTCGTTATGAATTGTGCTGCTCATGAAATAATCCAGTGGATAAACTAGTGTTTCTACTGATCTGTATGAAATGATTCTACAAAGAAAAGTTTATTTGTAATTTTACATACACTTTTCCTATTATTTATAGAGCAGGAAAAGAAATAATTGTTTACTCCTATGAATGGCAAATACTGTTTTGTAATCAAGGACTTGTTTCTAAACTCTCAATGAAAATTGACTTTATAAGTGAATGCAACCTCTTCCTAAAAATGCTTATAAATGCTTGTAATTCAGCTTAGAATTCTTCTCCCTTTTTTTTTTCCCCATCATTTTTTAAACAATAAAAAAATAGTCCTTGGTACTGAAAGGAAAATGTTAACATCATTTGCCATTAGTCAGAAGTGTAACTTCATTAAAGCAGAAGGCCATATAATCCCTACAGGAGCTCTCTGCAGGAAATACTTTATTCTTACTTAGCATATCTGTGAATTCTATCAGCATTACTGTCTTTCACAATGTTTGTTTCTCCTGAATATTTATGAAGGACTGTCCAGTGACCTGCTTAGAATCTCCAGGTTTGTTCTGTTTTAACAATCTCTCAAGTAGAATGCAATCAGAAGACTCATTCTCCCTCAACAGCAGCGATCAATATGGCAGAGGCCAAGGAAATGTCTGCAGAAAAGAGATTTCTATCAATGAAATGGAAGAAAGAAAACAAAATATAGGATTGGACTATAACTCACAAAAACAAAAGTCCCAATACCTAGGTCATGATAGTTTCTCCTTTGTTCATCTTTGTGCAATCACATCACTACATTATAATGTTCACCACAAAAACTCTCCACAGAAAAAAAGAGGTAGTTCTTTTTGTAATAAATTTGGAGAGCTTTTGAGATCAGAGAAACAGTGTTCCTTCATGACTTATTGATACATTTTAATTAATAATTTAAAAGTTTGGATTAATTTAACTAGGACCAGAAGGTTTGATTATTTTTAAGCTGTTTTTCAGCATATTTAATTTTAATATTATTGCAACTCTTCATTAAACTTAAGTACTCAGTCACTGTTAAGCTATGGGTTTTGTTATCCCCATGAAAATTATGTCCCAAATTCCCAAATATACAGATGTCGCAGGCAGTGTTTGAGAATGTTGATGTAACACTAAGCTACATGTAACACTCTTGATATAACACTGTCATCTCATTGACTTTATAACCTCTCACCCCCTGTATTAATTCCCTTGTAATTATTAGCATCTAAAACCTTACCAGTTTTTCTCCTTTTCATTCTTCTGGAAGATTCTACACCCATGTTTGATTGCATAACTTTATTGTTGTTGTCTGCTTTAACTGTCATGATGAAAAGCTATCCTCAGCGTTATATACAGATACTGCCTAGATAGGTTCATATAAACTAACAGATTACTTTTTTTTTCATTTTCACAGAATCACAGAATAAGAAAGGTTGGAAGGGACCACAGTGGGTCATCTGATCCAACCTCTCTACTCAGGCAGAGTCATCCTAGAGCACCTTTCACAGGATTGCATCCAGATAGTTCTTGAATATCTCCAGTGAGGGAGGCTCCACAACCTCACTGGTTCCAATGTATGGTCACTTCCACAATAAAGTTCTTCCTCATGTTCAGGTGGAACTTCCTGTGCATCAGTTTCTGCCCATTGCCTCTTGTGCTACTGGTTGACGCCGCTGAGAAGAGCCTGGCTCCATCGTCTTGACACCCTCCCTTCAGATAATTATAGACAATGAGGTCCTCTCTCAGTTGTCTCTTCTCAAATCTGAACAGGCTCAGCTTTCTCAGCCTTTCCTTGAAAGAGAGTTTCTACTGACCCTTGATCAACTTTGTAACTCTCCACTGGACCTGCTCCAGGAGCTCCATGTCTCTCTTCTACTGAGGAGCCCAGAAATGGACACAGCATGCCAGACGTGGCCTCACCAGGGTTGAGTAGAGGAGCAGGATCACCTCCTTTGACCTGCTGGCAATGCTCTTCCTAATATAACCCAGGGTACCACTGGCCTCCTTGGCCCCCAGGGCACACTGCTGACTCATGGACAGCTTGTTGTCCACCAGGACCCCCAGATCCTTCTTTGCAGAGCTGCTCCCCAGCAGATCAGTCCCCAGCCTGTGCTGGAGCACAGGGTTATTCTTCCTCAGGTGCAGGACCCTACATTTGCCTTTGTTGAATTTCAGACAGCTCTTCTCTGCCCTCTCCAGCCTATCAATATCCCTCTGAAGGGCTGCACAGCTCTCTGGGCCACTCCTCCCAGCTTTGTACCACTAGTGAACTTGCTGAGGGGGCATCTGTGCCTTCATCACTGCCATTGATGGGT
>VZTD01001019.1:1567197-1640166 GCA_013397725.1 Rhagologus leucostigma
ACAGGCCTCCAACTAAACCCTGTGCCACTGTTAATGACCCTCTGGGATCTGCTGTTCAGCCAGTTCTCAATCCACCCCACTGTCCACTCATCCAGTCCACACTTCTTGACTCTGCCTATGAGGATATTGTGAGGGACAGTGTTGAAAGCCTTGCTGAAGACACATACACAATAATACACATATCCATGATATTGAAGACAATATTCACTGGTCCTCTCTCGTCTATCCAAGTAGTAGTTTCATCATAGAAGATAATGAGGTTGATCAAGCATGTTTTACCTTTAGTGAATCCGTGCTGACTACCCTGATCTGCTTCCTGTCTTCCATGTGGACAGAGATGGCCTCCAGCATCAGGCTCTTCATCACCTTGCCAGGGACTGAGGTGAGGCTGACTGGCTGGTAGTTCCCTGGGTCCTCCTTTTCACCATTTTTGAAGACTGGGGTGAAATTGGCTCACTTTCAGTCCTCAGGCACCTCCCCTGATCCCCATGACCTCTCAAAGATGATTGTGAGAGGCCTTGTTTTGATGTCTGCCAGATCTCTCAGCATTCATGGATGCATCCCGTCAAGGTCCATTTTGCAAATGAACTCTTAGGAAATAGAACTAAATCGGCCAGGAAATATTTTGTCCTGTGTAGAATAGCTAGCAGCACCTTGGCCCACAGGCTATGACTTCTGGAAGCTAAAAGCCACTGCTGAAAATTTTTTATGGTACATGTCTAATGTTACCTGTATGAGCAGGAAACAAACCAAATTTATGATATCATAGAGTAAAGATACGTTTAATAAGAAAAATCAGGAGATGGACAATTTTGTTGAAAATAAATATATTCTTTTAAGTTTCCCAGAAGAGAATAACAATCAAGTAAAAGTATACTACTTGTTTATAATCCCACCCCATTTTGACTTCAATTTAGTCCACATTTCTTTTGCTTTCTAATTTTTTTTTGGTGGACGAAATTATTTTTTAAGGTGAAAAACAGATGTGGATAGAGAGTGAATATTGCTATGTATTATATAAATTGTTATGAAAAACCTTCACTTCAATAAAAAATTTGAAAAACCATCACATTAAGTTATAAAATCATAACGCTAAAACTACAGGTTTTTTACCTAAAACTGCGGAATACTATTATGTTTCAAAACAAGTATACATGGGTGTGTGCGGGTTAAAAAACCACGGGAAAATTAGCAAATGCATGAGGGTGAGAAGTTTGCCTGAGAACTCTGGATAACATAGAAAGCTCCAAGTGAGAGATTGTTGAGATTACAGTGCTTTTCTGCTATTTGACTTTTGCTTTATTCAGAGACACTCAAGCTTGTTGTTCTTTGTAAATAAACACAGTTTTGAGATAAATAACTTGGCTTTATCTTGTTATTCTCCTGAGTATATTAGTTGGTTATTTTTCCTTACACATTTGAATAAAAGTTCTCGTTTTCTGAAAATGGAGCCTGCACAGACCCTCCTATGATGATATATTCTGTACATTTTAATATAATAAAGTTAAGTTTTTGGATTGATATAAATTAACAAAATAAACCAGTTCTGATTTATTTAGAATGAAAAGGATCATATACTACTTCAAGATAATAAAAGAAACCCCCCCCCGGCTCTTCATGACTACATGTGGTAAGACCTTTGTTTTCTGTAACACCTAAGAGTTTTAACATGTAGTTTCAAAATTGGCTCGAGTTTTGGTCTGTCCTACTGCTCCACCCAAAACGTTTGTGTAATGGCGGAAAGCTCTGCTATTCTTTCTATCTCATCCAGGCCATAGGTGTCTGTTGGTTTCCATTTGACAGCTCTAGCTATCCATTATCTGACTCAGCTCAGCTCAATTTCTAGAACACCTAGGGGAAGTAAAGGAAGAAGTATGTGCGAGAACGTGGCTGGGGTGAAGGAAGACAAAGTTTTTTCACCATCATCCTGCAATTATGAAGACTTACATTATCTTGGAAACATTTCTTAATATGGCTTTGAGACTGAGAATTTTATGACTAGAAATATAAAGACTGATCTTTACTTCTGTAAGTAGGCATCTAAATAAAGAGACTACTTTCAAAACCAGAACAGAAGGCCCAGTCACTATAATTAAACCCTACAGGAGATTCCCTACGAGAGCCTTGTAAAACATTTTGAAAATTGATCCAGCTGTTTCATTTTCCTTCAGTTTTGAGCAATATGCCTAATCCAAGTCATTCTGACAAAATGCTGCAATACTGGTTGCGTACTGACAGGGAAATTTGATATGCAGAACATGATCAACATTACTTCCTACAGTGGCTTTTTTTCATTTTGTTTTGTTTTTCTTTTTTTCTTTTAAGTTTATCATCTAGGTGAAAAAGCTTTCATACTGTTTAACTTGTAAAAGTTGACAAGAGTACAGCCCAAGGGTTATATGGCTGCACTTCATATAAATCTTGCAGACTTTTGGTGATGCTGCAGCCAACCAGCCATTCTAACAGAAGTACATAATGCTCTTTACCTCTTGGAGAAGCAGCATACTGATTGAAACAAAATTATTCAAGTTTATGGGGAAGGATAATATCACACGGTTGAATGAATCCCAAACATTGATAATACATAAAATTTATGTAATTTTGGACTACTGTATTTCCTGGTTGCAAATACTGATGAGATGTTATCATTTCAAGTGACTGGTATATTCTAGCTTGTTTACAAGGAGGCATGTAGTTATGAAAACTTTCAGCTTTGTAGCATCTAGTTACAATTTTAACTACTGTGCTTTCAGAACTTTTGGTAATACTGACATGGTGAAGAGAAGGATGGCAAGAAAATGGTAATGCTTTTTTCTTTTTAAATAACAAGTAAAAGATTTTGGGGAGAAACCCTCTACAAATGAAATCTTGACTTCCGTAGAGCCTAAGCAATTGCAAATAGGATTCTCTTTCTTAAATCCTCTTGTCATAATGGAGACTAAGTTAATTTTTTGAAGAAGATGAGCTTTCTCTGTTTATTCAGCAGTTCAGTAGCTAGCATTTTCTTCCAGATTGTGAGAATCTTGAACTCAGCTCCTTTTCAGACTGGTGATAGTTTACACTGTTCTCATCTATTGTGAATATACCATTTTCTTCAGAGGATTTTTTAATATATTGTGAAAAGTAAGAATGCACAGCTTAACCTATTTATATTAATTCTAAAATAATTTCGTATTATGTCAAATAAGTGCGTAGAAGTAGATACTATATTTAGGAAGGCAAAGATAAACACTGCTGGATGGCAATTGTAAAAGAACAGAGGAAGGATTCAAACATAGGCAGTATCTACTAAATAGCTTATAGAAATTGCATTTATTTTCTACCTAGTGATTGTACTAATAAAATTATTGACATTTTTAAAGGAGGACCTGTGACAATCACTTTTGGTTTCTTGATTTTGGTGTTTTTTTTTTTTTGAGACCTTAACTTGTTGACCAAGGCATATTCTCAGGCAGTTCTGCTGGAAACTTCTTTGTTTGAAACTGAAGCTGAGATGAATGTTTCAGCTATTACGGCAACATGGACACTGAATCCTGATATGTTGTAAGAACTCTGAGATTATTTATTATACTAAGCTGTTGACGTGCTACATGGTTGGGGTATGCAGCAGACAAGGAGCTATCTAGTACCAGAAGGTTATGGGGAAAACTTTAATAGCAAAACACTTGGTCATCTAAAGTTTTGATAAATTTTTTAATTTAGTTTCATAAATATTTTCATGGCCTTCTCTAAAATGTGTTGAAGAATTAGTAGGCATTTCTAATTAAATTAGTATGTGGAAAAAATATGTCTTCAATGATTGATATTAGAAGTAAAAAGGCTATGTTTTAGAATTATTTGATTTCAGAATATAAATAAAAATCATGAGGGAATGGCATTGTTTATTTACCTTAGAAGTGACTAATATGATAAATAAATAAATAATCTTTATCACAAATATCACAAGTCGTATTTTGTACAGTGTCAGGACAAACTTTAAGTATTAATGGTTAAATAATAATATGAGGAACAGACAGTACAGAAGAATGTTATATAGATTAAATATAAGATAGTGTTTCAAATTTCACCTTACACCTGAGCTGGGACTTGCCACTTAAGACATTTTACCTCAAAAATACACTCCTATTTCATGATTTCTCATCGGTTGTGTACTAAGGCATGAAGTGCTCCACTTAATACCACAGCTTACACAAATAAACATGTTTGATTTTGATGAATCCTGAGCTTGCTTTTTGATGAATACTATTGAGACAGCTCATTAAAAACTAGGCTTTTTTTTATTTTCACTTTGGTCACATTACTATCTAGAACAAAGTCAGACTACTTTGCAAGAAAAAAATGTTATATAATGACTTAGATTTCACCTCTGCTTATTAAAACAACATCAGAGCAATGTGCTGTATTTTCTAAGAGAAGGATTGATATAGTCATGACAGTCAATGCTGTTTAACACATATCGTCAGAAGTTTCACTATAAGCTTTTCTGTTAGCAGGGAGAGCTTCACACTATCAGTAGTTTCTGTATGCGGAGCAGGGTTTGAATTGCCAGTATCAGCTGCAAACAACCAGGTTTGGGATCAAGAGAAGCAGTATAGCCATGGACATGGTACTATGCCTAAACTCACAAACCCTGCAGCTCAGTACATGTGATGAGGCTACATGGAGCTCTGCACCAGTGTGGTTATACTAGTTCCACTAAGAAATGTTCTTAAAGCTTGCATCAGTAGTTTTGCTGTATTACATTGTGTGCCCTGAATTCACAGTTTTTTAAAACAAATGGTTTGATGAACAAGGTCTGTAATTTTTTATCCTCTTTCTTTTTTTGTTAAAAGCCTTTATTGTCTGGCTGTATTAATTCTTTATGTTTCAGAGTCTTTCTTTAGTGGGGTTTAATGGAGAAGGCCTAGGAAGTAGACCAAAATAATTCCTTCCATTTAGTGTGTAACTGAGACAGAGACTTTGAGTGGCTTGTTTGAAAGCTGTGATAAAAGTGGAAACAATGCTGCAATCCTTATCTTAGTTGCAATGTCACAGAGCTTCTGAATGAAAAGAAAAAAAATAATGATGAATGTATCAATAAAACTATTCCTAAAATGGACAGCTCCTGACTTCTGGGCATATTTTATCCATAAATAAAAGTTAATTATGTCACTTCAAAACATTATTTCTGGTGAGTATCACAAGTTAGGAAACATGGTAAATGGAAAGACCAAGAGATATATGTATGTACCTTGATGGGAACTTCTCAGGCCTGGAGATTATTCTGCTGTGGTCAGAAGTCAGTTTTCCTAAAGATAGGACAGTACTTCCTTTTCAGTAAAACTTTGAGACTTTTTTTTCCTCCTTTATAAAAAACTCCAGAAATGAATTAAAAAATTCAAAATCTTTTGGATTTTAACTGTTCCACCTTTGCTGCTGCTAATTCTGATAGCTAGTGCAAAACAGAGCATTGAAATAGCTTTGGAGCTTATTTGCTTAGTTGAAAACCAGGTATTATTCCACCAGAAAGGTAAGTGAAAGAACCATCTTTACCTGCAACTAACTACACTCAGCAAGGAAAGAAAGAATCAGTCCCACAGCCCCACACCAAAACAGCTGTAAAATTATTGAATGATAATTGCTTGTATTTTTCAAGTCTAGATATCTATGTGAAAATTTGTGTACATCGCTTAATTTGGATATTCTGTTTTCTTTGAAAGGTTGAATACAGTGATGACTGTTGGGTTATTATCTTGGTTTTCAATATGTGACACGACAAGAACCACAGAAGGTTAAAACATGTGAAGTGATACTGTTGGCTCAATTTTGATTTAACACTGCTGAAAAAATAATTTCTTCAGTGGAACATTCTTTCACAGACTTTGCTATAAGGGTGAAGCTTATGTTGGTCTGATTATACATCTTGTGTCACTACAATGTCTAAGGGATTTGATCACCAAACACTTAAGAACTGAAAGCTACCCTCAGCTGATGAATGTTTTTTAAGAATATAACTAAGTATAGATAGGTATTGAAGTACCCAAACCAGTTCATGAAGAATTATAAAAGCACCTGGTGATGTAGGACAAGAAGGTGAGAATAGAACTTATAGTAGACTGTGGCTCAGCTCCAAACATTTAACAAGCAAGTAGGTTTTTGAGAAAACCAAATACTAACAATTGAAAAAAAAATTGAACCTGATTTTCAAATTTCTACTTTCATCAGAAATAGAAATGGATGTGCTAGATGCTGCTGGCAGTTATTTTCATGTTTGGGAAAAGGTAATTTAATGAAGATTTCACAAGAACAACTACTTTGGTGTGATCTACAAATAAGTTTAGCCTATGATTTTGTAAATTATTTAGGTAATTGATGTTTATTTTAAATTTCCAGTGCAATGGCATATGTTAATTTCTGTCAATATTTCTATTAAGTACTTGCATGAAAATAAAACTGTCTTTTTCCTGCTTCTTTTCCGTCTTAGAAGAGGGCTCTGTTTACCATGTTGGTAGGATTTGTTTGTTTCTTCACGTGTTCATTTGTTTGCATAGGTGCAGCTAAGGATAGCTAGGTTATTACTTCCAAAGTAAAATATAAGAAAAAGGCTTTGAGCTGAAAACTGCAAATTTGTAAGTGGGCAAGTGATTTCACAGGTGAGGTTTATCACTGAATTCCGCTTTATGGAGAGATTCACTACTCTCACAAGGATTCCTTTGCAATATGCTGTTTATTGTTCCAGTGGGAAGCAACCTAAGACAGTATTATGGGCCACAGGAAGGCAGGATATCTTAAGCGGGTCACTCACAGAGGACTTTGAATTGCTTTCTATAGTTAGTTAAGAGCAAGCAGAGGATGACCTACATAGCTGAGAGAATTCTGGTGTTTATTTGAAGTAATTGGAGCTTTTCAGGATATAGGTCTCAGTTACTAGAGGGAAGCTAAAATAATTAAGTCTAAATCTTGTGTCTAGATCTGTGTTCAAAAGCACAGACTACAGTAATCTCTTAAGAATGTAAGGGGTAGATACTTTGTGTTCGACTATTTTTTATTGTGATGTTTGATGCAACTCCTCACAGAAATAAGGAAACCGAAAAGACCACAAGATTGTAAACCAACTTAATAATGCCCTCAGCTGTGAGGATTGTTATGGAGAAAATAAATCTCTTTCAAATGCTTTTCTTACTTGCATCTATGGCTACCTGGCTATCCTGTTGATTTTAGTGAAAGAAATCACCAAAAAGCTGCAGTAGATATCCGAAGTGATGGAACACGGACTTTGTGTTTCACCTCTTGATATCCCACATCTTTTTCTATGTACCTTGTGATAAGTAGCGTGAGGGTCTTGTGATTCTTGTGAGACAGTAACAAACAGCAGCCCATACTTGATTCTATGTAATTTAAAGAGGGAAAAATGTAAAGTTGCTACTATTTTCTCAGAGTCGACTGGAGGAGTCACATAAAAATCTGGGGTGCAAATACCTAATGTAATGGTATATTACACAGAAATATGACTGCACTTAACCCCTGCTCACAGACCAAATCAGTCACCTATTAAAGATTGTGTAGGTCTCTATTCCTTTAATTATGGCTGCATATCTAATGATTCAAGATTTTGTTAACTTGCTTGTCATTTTTGCTTATTTCTCTGTTATCAGATTAGAAAAGGAAGACAGATATGCTATTGCGCAATACTTTCCAAGAGATCCATATTATAGAACTGTGAGGGATTCAAAGCTTGTGTTAAGAATTATCTTTTACCATGAGTTTTAAAGAAGAACAAGATAATTAGCTTGATAATTACCTACATATTCATAAAATGTTTAATTTTAAATGAAAATGTTTTGGAAGCCTTACTAACGGTAAATGCATTCCAATTGGAATGCTACTTAAGTTCTGAGAACTGATTTGAACATATTTCTCTGAGGTTTTTGATAGCTTTTCACATTGATAAGCCTTTTTGTGATCTTTATGATACTTTATCTCTTAAAAGGCTACAAATAAGAATGACAAAATGGGCATAATAACAACAAAAGCTTGAAAATATCAAATAGAAGGAAATTTTATAAATTATTTTTATTGAGATTAAAAACTGTTGCACTAATATTCTTTATTAGCTTTCTTCTCCAGTAAAAAGATGCATTCAATAAAATCTACATATGACTTATTATCTTTATTCTTATAATTCTAATTGAAAGAGAAGAGAAAAATAAGACAGGTCACTGTTAATTCATGCCTTGAATGGTGGCTATTGTATGTAATATGTGTGTTTTTTGAGGATTACAGAGCTGTTTGGCACAGCCGTAATGACTGACCCTAACATTATCTCCACGCTATTGATGTTTCACATGGGACCATAGTTTTGTGAGAAAACTGAGCAGTGTATAAGTGTGCACAGGAGTTTCCTATTGTATAATTTTATCCTGAAAAAAATCTTCACAAAGTATTTGCAGTCAGTCTTTCATGCTGGTTAAATCTGTAGATCAGGTGTCTTGGACTCATATTTTGCCAAGAGATTTGTCAAAAGTTGTTCTTGAAAACTTTGTGAGCATGAGATTTGTTCTGTTCAGTATTGTTTTGTTCTGGTTTGGTATGGTGGGTTTGAGTTTTTTTCCCCCCTTCATTAAAATCTGGCTTTTGGATTGGCTTTAGCAAAGGAGTACTGACTTGCTTCACTCATGTGGACTTGAAGACTGAATAAAAAGGTTAATATAAGAAGAAATAGCTTTGAACAACCACAGATATACCCAATTTATTAATGTAAGGTAAAGTGCCTGAATTTCACTCACTGGGAATACATTCAAATTTAAAAACAAACAAAACCCCCCAGATTAACAAAGAAACATCAAAAACTTTTAAAATTTAAAAGAGATATGCTTATGTTACAGTTTAGAAATACAAGGTTTGAAATTCTATTAATTTTCTATTACTACTTTAAATTTATGCTATTCAGTAATCTATCCTACACATAATTGCTAACATTTATGTGGATGTAACATTGATTCACACTATCTACCCAATGCGTAGAAAGTTAATTTTGGGAGGAGAAGAAGGAAGAAAATGGAAGTCAATATCCATTTCTACTCATGGATTCAGCCGGCTGTGCCATTTGAATTGTATTTTGGATCTAAGGGGGCCATTCCATGGTACTCATGAAATTTCTATGGCTCAGCCACTTTCAAAAGTCTCTTTAGTGCTGAAAGGAGCCCTTAAGCTTTACAATCCTGTTAAAGCCTTCATTTTCCACTCAGATTAACCTTTATGCATTGAATCATTGGGGTATTCATCCTTGCTTGAAAGAAAACTGAGGAAGCTATGGGAAGTAAGAGACAGGAGTTCATCGTTTTGAGGTTTGGCTTTTTTGTTTTAATGTGGGGGAAAAATAAATGTCTCTTTCTGAGCCCTACAAATAAAAATGCCTCATTCTAAGGAAGAGACATAAACTATCAAATGTAATGAAATGGTTTTGTTAAATAATAAGCAACAGAAGCACAAAGAAATAAATATTTTTCTTAGAGGTAAAATATATACAAGTATAAAATCATAAATATACTTGAGAATTATAATATGAATTTGTAAATTGTATGCAAATAGCTTGAAACCAGATCTACAAAGACATAAATAAAGCAACAAGACTGAAAGGTTTATATGTTGGCTTGTTTATAGAGTAGCACAAACATTTTTCTTTTTTAATTGGCAATTAATTTTCGGCAGCCATCTAGGTACTTTCATGTCAAATTACTTTCCCTATACTAAACAAGATTAGGCATCCAAGCAGCAAAGCACTTACGTGAAAAGTGAGAAACTGACTGTCAAGTAGATATTTTCCACATATAACCAATTAAAATGTTTCTTTTGTGATGAATGGATGTTGTAATTCCACATCTTGTATTTCCACTTTGGTCTGAACACCTGCCTAACTTCATGGTTCTAATGTCTGAAGACAGATAAAGGCAGTATGGAGTTCTCTTACTGTTCCTCTTGCTCTTTAACTCCAGGACAAATGTGGTATACAAGCATCTGTTACTGAGGTCTGAGTCATAAATAATATATCCAACCAGTAATGCTGCCCATACATATTTTAGTTCAGATGAATACCCACAATACAATGGATGAATGTAAGCTTTTTAGCAGGTCATTGCTTTGATGATTTTTTTCTTTTGCCTCACTTCAATATTTTTTCAAGATATCTCTACATTTAGAAGTAGGGCTACTGACACATAAGGTATAAAGTAATGTATTATTGATACTCTTCAAATGAATGACATAAAAAGGAAAATATTGATTTTAAAAAGATGTATCATTTTTCTTATTTCACAGAAGACTGATGCAGGTTCATGTGGCTATCAATATTATTTGAATTAATGCATATTCCTTACTATTGATTGCTTTAACAATGATTGTCATAACTGATTTATGGGCACTTAGGCATGTTAAATTTTTAAAAAGGCAAATATCAGATTTGTATATATAGATGGATTGACTTGAATAAACAAGATTGCTAAATGTTAATGACACAGTGTTTGATGGAATTTACATTATAATACATTATGTTCAATACTTTATTTTAAAGCGTTATGGAAAAACCTCAAAGATTTCTTCAAGAAATTTTACTGTAGGACAGATTCTTTTACTCTTATTCACGGTATCTTATTCAAGAAGTCATACCTTTGATTTCAGTGGGAGTTATTATAACTGAAAAAAATAAAGAGAAAAGCCTAAACGTACCTTAAAAGTTAAGGATGGCAGCTATTCAACTGGAACCTAAACAGAAAAAATGTGTGGCAGGGAGGAAAAACAAAACTTTTCAGGTGTCTTTAAGACAAAAAAAAACCCAGGTCAGAAAGAATGACCAGAACACAGTGATGAAGGTGAGTGTAAAAAATTTATGGTACATAGAAGGGAAATTCTGTACTTCAGAAGAAACATCTTGAATTACAGAGCAAAATCCTGGACAGCACAGTACAGTGACTTGAACTTCACAAGTGCTCTGTTATAGTGAAGAAATTGCCTGAGGGACCATCTAGAAGGTTTATAAATTTGTTTTGCTGCATGCATGTCTAAAGGACCAGTACTGGTTAAAGTTGGACTCCAAAGAGTGCGCTAGAGAAAAAAGGAGGGATTCATTTCACATTAATTTAAGTGTCTATAAGGTTGTTTCTAGTTTTGTAAGCTGAATCAATTCACCCACACATAATAAATGGTGAAAAACACCTGAAGGACAATGCATCTAAACTTTAAATAGGTTTGCAAAATAGGTGATACTTTTGAACTATTTTTTTCTTTCCATTGACTGGAAAGGGAAACTAAGATGATTACTTTAGCTTTACTAGACTATTTGGTAAATATTTCAAATTGGCCGAAATGAATCCCACTTATCTGGAGAGTGCTTGTAAACGTCCCAGTAAGTAATAATGTCTGGATTCTGTTAGGACTCAAGGAAATAAAGGATGACCAGGGTTTAAGTTAGAAGCCAGCACAAGAGTCTGCAGTATGTCCATCAAGGCTGTTTCCCTAGGATAGTTACCACATTTGCTCGACACCAGTTAACCAATCTATCTGTCAGAAGAAATCTTGAACTTAGCAGAAGAACATTCAAGGAACATTTTGTTCCATCCAAACCCTAACGGAGAAAATAACTTTTGAGCTTATCTTTAATCATTTCGGCATCTTTCTGACTTAATTGTATCATGATGTATTTAGAGATAAGCATGCACTTACACTGCTGTTTGTTTGGTTCATTTATTTGCTTTGGTTTTGGTTGTTTTTGGTTTTTTGAAGAGACATACATAAAAATTTGATCGAGGGAAGAGCATTAGGGTTAGAGAAAGAGCACGGTTAACTTTTTAACCAAGCATTTTTAAAAAGATGATACCTTACCTCAAAATCATGAGGGGCAACTATCCTAAATTCCCAGGGGATTTAACTATAAAAATATTTATTGCAGTTACTGATACACAAAATGTCTAGACTGCCTTTATATCAAAAATATTTGGAGAGGTTTTTTCTGTAGCTAACATCTGTTTTAATTGCAATATTTCTAAAACGTAATAACTTCGTATTTAGAGTTCAATTGCATCCTACTCTTACCATAGTTGCAACAAAGCAGCTGACATCTGATAATCCTTGAGATGCTCTGAGTTCTGTTACTCTTTTGTGACCCAGATTTGGATTAAATAGATTAAAAGGAAACATACCATAATTTTTTTATTCACAACTTATTTACTATATAATTGCATAGTAAGTGCAGCACAATTACAAGAACTTCAGGTTTGCTTATCTCAGTTAAAAAAGTAAGACATCCTGCAGCTAATTCTGTTAGAATCATGGCAATTACACTACAAAAGTTAAATATTTATGTGTCGTGGGTTGCAGTGTATTCTATTACCATCCTCATGAGCTGTTGAAACCAGGTGTAGCAATGTTACCTGCCTCCTCCCTCCGGACTATCTTCTGTTAATGCGCCCAACAATGCCTTGTCGCATGACTCACTGTCTCATGGTGAGATGCTCCGCCCAGGGGGAGGAACTGAGTGTTCCCATCTGTATATACTCAGAGGTTTGGAACACCACAGACAACCTTTTTCCACTGGATTCCCAGAGGAAGACCAGACCCCTCTACACCACTACTGGACCTTCAGAGGAAGACCGGACCCTTCTACAGAATCACTGCTTGAACAGAACCATCACTCCAGGAGGACTGCAGCCACCATTAAATCGGACTGCTACCAACACCCTGACTGACAGGTGGTCAGGTTATATTCTGACTCTGTCAGTGGTTTTTCTTTGTACTATTGCATTTATTTTATTTTTCCTATTAAATTGTGTTTCTGACTTGGAGTGTCTCACTGGTTTGCTTTCAAACTGGTACATTATCATGTAACTAAAAGTATGTACTGTAGGTTTTATGTAGTAGACGAACAGACACAGAGATTGTCACCTTAGTTTTTAAACTTTCACAGCATTTCTTTCTGTGACTAAGAAAATTTTATTTTCCTTTAAATACTCGTACCGTACCTTTCCCACACAAGAGATAAATTAATCCTTTCAATGTATTCAAAGTCTACATCAGAAAAAATTATAATAGCCATGAGTAAAACATGTTTAGAAGATAGTCTTGAAAGCTGGTGGAGTGATTCAGTAAAGCAGTTTGTTTCCCAGTTCACACAAACTTTTTCCCTGTCTCTTATTACACTTTTGTGTCAACCTCTAGGCTAAGGAACCTGAAAGCATCTCTTGCATCCCACGATCATATATTCACATTGGCTGTATCCTAAATTTATGTTAGGTGACGCATGGATGCATTTCACTGTGTATTGTTGCTGCTACTGTTAGGTGTTTTCAACCAGCTTCCACAAAGAATAAATTTTGAGATCTGGATTAGATAGCATCCGTAGCCTGCTTTAAAACCTAGGAAGCCTCAACAGTGAGAGGAATGGGATACTGGGGTAAAAGAATAAGTCTAGATCTAGCCCAAGACCTTGAGACCACTATGGTTTATCTTATCTGACTGTGAAACAAAGACGAAAATACTTTTCCTTTCTCACAACATAAAGACAGGAGGACAGCTGTATCAATACTAGCAGTACTTACTCACAGGTTAGAAGTAAGCAAAGCTTACTTATTTGTACATGTTATTGCTCTAGTAGGATCCTAAATGGCTACACTAATAGAAAACAGGCAAGTGTCAGAGAGGCCTTCAGTGTATCTCCTGAAGCAATCTATTCCTTACATCTGAAAGGCTCTTACCATGTAAATCTCATACAAAAATTACAAATCCATTACTACAGCATTTCTATCATGATACAGAATATGATGCAGTCTTAGCTAGTTTATACATCCTCTCTGGAGGATATTTTTGTCCCATCTGCCACAGGAACTGCCATTTGAGGAAGATCACAAAGTCTCATTGAAAAAGTAGTTTCGCTATGGATAACGACTTACAAGGAAGAAGAAGTATGTTAGCCTTTTCAAAAGCAAGTCTTCATGACTGATGAGTGAAATGCAATTTACTATTGATGTTAATAGTACACATGTCGAGTAAATGGGTTTGTTGGACTTTAACTAAGAGTCCCCCATGCATGCTGTAAAATTTCCTAAAAGTTACAATTCTGAAACCACATCAGTATAAGGTAAGAAAATACTGCCTCTCTCTTCCTGGTGTGACTACATCAGCAAAGCCTTCATACTTCCATGTGCCAGAGCAGCTTGGAGAAATAAAACAGTTATAAGATTCATTAAACTGTCGTTATTCACTGATGCAGTGATGCTACATATTATGGTCTTTACTCTGGTGATGATCTAAGCTGCTGTGCTTGACTTTGCACTGAAATAGGCCAAGATTATCTATTGGATCAATTACTACACTTCAGAGAAAAGGGAGATAACTAGTTTCTGAGGTGTGAAAATTTCTTAGATTATATGAATTTGTCTGTGGTGGTAACTTGAGATGGCCCATAGGAAATCCTAGATATAATTGATGGAAACCTGGAAAACAACATTTTGTTTTACAAACTGGAAGTGCGAATCAAAAAGATGAAAAATAAATTTTCTGAGCACCAGTTCAACAATGGTTCTGATAACAGCAATGTATGTTATGTTTACAATATTCATCCATTCTGATCACTAAAAAGTGTGTAATATTTGAATTATAGATGGATTCAAGCACGCAGACAACTGTCCCTTTTTTAATCAGAAGAAAAAAGTAAATCCATGCAGACTTTATAGCATGAAGAGACATCAAGATTGTCTTGAATGATGACATTAATATTTTTATTGCTCTTGGCTTAGTACATCCAACCTATCCTGTTTGCCTTTTTGTCACAGCTACATTATGCTGATATGTCTTGATGGTGTCTGTGGTTCTGATACCATTCTAAAGACAGTTTTCATTGTATAAACACTCTGAACAGTTATTTTTATTTTGGGCTGGAGTCCATGGTTATTTTCAAACCTGCAAACACATTACGCTTTGCTAGTCCAACTGAATCTTTCTCAGACATCCTATACCAAATAATGCATGACCTCCTCGTTTCACAGCATAAGGATTTAACATATGTTGTTTACAGTTATATGCTACCTTCACCATTATAACACTCAGGGGAGTGAGGGGTTTCGTAGTATATGTTTTAGAAACACTGAGGTTTTCAGCAATTTCACCTTCTTAAGTGGCCTCTGACAAACCTGCCGTGAGATTACAAGAAGCAGTGGACTCTGGATAAAGCTCAATTTTATATTGCATTGCTTTCACTTGCAAAGGAATTCAAATAATAACTTCTAAATTAAACAGCTGTGGAGATGTTAAGGTATTCTCTATGGACTCTGTGCTGTCGTCTGCAAGCTGATGATTCTGGAATTCTCAGGTATTGTCCCCATGAGGTGCTTTTTTGCACTGACCTGTACATCTTTTCTGTGTATGTCCCAGTTTCTTTGCATAGTGTTTGTCCTTGAACCAACAATAATTGGCACTGTGAGACTGTGTTTCATAATAAAAATATACAATCTGTAATGGTGTCTGCACTGTACTTCCTGCTCTTCTCCTGGTGTATTTGCTGTTAAACAGATTTTCTGATGCTATTGTTACTCCTTGCCATCTTCAGTTGCAGTCCAAATTAAAACAGTAATACCAAATATAAATCTTGTGGTGAAAGCAATCACAATTAGTAGATTAGTTATGTTTTCTTAATTTTGCATACTACATATGATATGTCCCTTCAGACTTAAGAATTGTCCTTTAACTTTTCATTGAAATCACCTGTCTGCTGCAAATGCATTTCTTTAATTCAGCAACTTAATAATGGCTGGGGTTTATGGTTTTGTCTTCTTTAACCAGTCTGTAGACATTCTACACTCACTGGCAACTTCTGAAGTAAGTTAAATTTTTAGAATTTCTGCAATTTCATCATTGGTTTAGGACTGTGTTTTTGTGAAGCAGCAGAAGATATGCAACAATGCTTAGGTTCAATTCCTACCACACTACCTAAAAGTGCTACTTCTTTCTCATCACTAATATAATTATTGACTATATCTTGTTACATTCTCTCAGTATAGGTGCTTCAGTCCTCTACCAAGCTGTCAAATGAGAATCTTTTCCCCAGGCAGACAGTTTAAGTTCCTTTTCTTTCTGTATTTGATCTGTACTGCACCAGTGCTGCAGGATGTGGTTTTAACTTTACTTTTAATCTCCAAATAATTTGTCTTTTACTGTACACATGGAATAGGGTTGTGTGTTTGTTGGTAGTTATTGTGTCTTTCTTGCTTGCGGCAGAGAATCTCAAATAATGATGTGTATTACCCATGTAGGAGTGCACACAGTGTGTGGCTATCTCAGGGTTGTAATCCCTACAGCATATGTGACAAGCAGATAACTCCACGGCCCTTGAAACAAGGCTGGTGCTTTGAAAAGATGTTCATTTCACAGAAGGAGCTTGTGTTACCCAAAGTGAACACCAAAGTTGTGTACCAGATAGCAGGTATTAACAAATATCCAACACTCTCCTGCATCTAACTTATGGAAGAAAGTGTGCATTACAGTTTGCCTTTTTAATATTTACAGCGTGAAAGGTGTTTTATCTGTAACTAGGAACCATTTTGAGGTTATAAGGATAAGCTATAAGGACGAAGCTCAACAGCAAAATAATAAACTATGTTTTATGTAGGCTTATATCTTAAAGGAAGAGAGAAATATCCTAGTCATATATTTTGCACTTATTTATTAATACTGAGAGATTCTATATGAAGCATCATGCTTACTCACTTCTCAACCTTATTCTGAGTGTGAAGGAATATTTGGGTATAGATTAACAGTCTTAATTTTCAGGAACAAACTGGTTTTGTGGAATTACTGTATTACAAAGGATGTGCTAGCATGTCAGGTTTCTGAGAGAGGGGAGCATGTGGATGATTGTTCAGACATTTAATCATTAAGTACTTAATAAATAAAAGAAAAACCATTCTTCACCTCTCACAAATTTACCTTTTTTAAGAGAAGCACTTAGCTGCAAAAGCAAGAGGTCTAAGTGGACACTGCCATCAAGTAACTAGGCTATCATTCTATGTACTGCCATCAAGAGTATTTGGTTGCCCATATTTAAACACAGGAGGCTAAATAGGGAGAGAGCTTTTTCCAGACAGTGTCTGCAGAATATATAGGGGTCTGGTCAACACTATCTCTACAGTATGTCATAAACATGATTCATGTAAAATGCTTAGAGAAGATGTCAAAAAGAAAAAATATTTCCTTCTCTTTTCTTTCTTTTTCTAGTTCTATTTTTTCCAACAGAGTAGTCCAAGTCTTCATTTGACAGCATTTTTGTTCCTATTATGTATGTTAATGGCTCACACATTACTTACCTGCATATTTGAGAAATGAACGCTCAAAGTGGTATCAGTGACCTATTGATTTTTTTTCATATCATTGAGTATATGGTTCAAAACTTATTGTGAAAAAGGAACATCTTCAGAACTGTCAAATTTTTTGTTCATGTTTAGGATGTATGATGTCATGAATCATAAGATTATAGAATAGTTTGGGTTGGATGGGACCTTTGAAGGTCACGTAGTCCAACCCCACTGCAACGAGCAGAGACATCTTCCACTAGATCAGGTTGCTCAGGGCCCTGTCCAACCTGACCTTGAATGTTTCCAGGCATGAGGCATCTACCACCTCTCTGGGAAACCTGTTTCAGGGGTTCACCACTCTCATTGTGAAAAATAGCTCGTAGAAAGATCTCTTCCATGAGTTTTCTAGGCACAGAAGTAAAGCTAACAGGTTGATAGTTCATAGAATCGCCTGTTCTACCATTTTAAAGATGGGTACAATTTTTCATTTTTTTCCAGTCATCTATGACTTCAACTGACTGCCATGATTTTCAAGTATGATGGAGAGTGGCTTGGTAACTTCATCAGTCAATTCCTTCAGGACTCTGGGATGCATATCATCAGGTCCCGTAGATTTAGGTACATTCACGTTCCTTCATGTGGTCATGAATCTCGTATTTATTTACAGTGGGAGGAACTTTGCTCCCCTAGTCCCTATTTTGCAGTCCATCCACTTGAGAGATGTAGGAAGAGATGTCGCCATTGGAGACTGAGGCAAAAATTTTGTTGGGTACCTCAGTGTTATCCCGATCCATTGTTACCTGTCTGACAGTTTTGCGCGTCAGCAGTAAATACTTTCTTTGGCCTTTCTTTTCTGTCTGACATACCTGTAGTAGCCCTTCTTGTTATTCTTGGGAACTCACTCCTTGCCCATCTAGGCATAGATTAAGAGGAAGAAGACCAATTTTTGATAATGAGTTTATTGGAGACAAGAATTAGTACACAAACTTCTTATGTTTTTCTAGGGATCTGAGGATAAGCTGGGTAGAGCAGTGGTCTTCTTTCTGGGGAAGAGTGGAAAGCATCTTTATCCACTATGTGTCTAAGAACCTCATTAGATATCAATCTGTATCTCGTTCAAGTATTGATACATGAGTTTATGCTTTTATCTAAGGTGCTCAATAACCCAAACCTCCCATTTTAAAGAACAGTTACAAAACTAACTGTCTCAGTCTCTAACACTATGGGACAATGGCAAGAGAACACTTAAAATGAAAATGGAGAAATTTTAAAAGTTATTTTGTTTTACTTGTAATTA
The DNA here is from genome assembly GCA_013397725.1 of Rhagologus leucostigma. Taxonomy (NCBI): domain Eukaryota; kingdom Metazoa; phylum Chordata; class Aves; order Passeriformes; genus Rhagologus; species Rhagologus leucostigma. Next base: position 1,585,810 of record VZTD01001019.1, read on the forward strand.
TTTTAGCCAAACAAGAAATCTGCTTCGCCATTTATTCTATAGAGTTTCTCTATTTTAGACCAGAATGATACACAAGTAGATTTAGAAGTTGTGAGGTTTTTTTGAATACCTATTCAAACATCCTTCTGAAGACCAATCTTATAGTTGGATTCTCATTCAGGTCAATATGGCAAGTAGCTCATGACTCTCTTTTTTAGCTGTGACAAGCTTCTTTGCTTCTTTCTAAGAAAAGACAACTTCTTATTATGTGATCACATGCAGTAAGCCTATTTCCATAGGAGTTGAAGACTGTCTTAGAGCCATGTGAAGGCTTATTATAACCACTTTGAGAAATCTGCCTTAGATATCTAATAACAATATCCACTTCCTCCTTTGTAAAGGAGAAACACAATAATTTCTTCTCTTTTCCCAAAGAAAGGACACTTTAAGACTTTTTAAACCTTGTTTTTGTTTTATCTGTATCTTCCTTTATAAGATGATCAGAAAATATTTTAACAGAAGACACTAACATTTTTTTGGATGATCTGGATGTGAGGTTTGAACAGACAATGCTAAATTGGGTGGGAGTGCTGATCTGCTGGAGGATAAGAAATCTCTACAGAGAGACCTGGAAAGACTCAGTCAATGGGCTGAGGACAATTGCATGCGGTTCAAGATGTGCTGGGTCCTGCACTTGGGTCACAACAACCCCAAGCTGAGCTACAGGCTTGGGGAGGAGTGGCTCGAGAGCTGTTCAGCAGAAAGGGACCTGGGGGTGCTGGTTGACAACCGGCTCAATATGAGCCAGCATGTGCCCAGATGGCCAAGAAGGCCAATGGCATCTTGGCCTGTGTCAAGAGCAGTGTAGCCAGCAGGACTAGGGAAGTGATCATTCCCCTGTCCTTGGCATTGGTGAGGCTGCACTTCAACTACTGCATTCAGTTCAGGGCCCCTCACTTCAAAAGGGACATTGAGGTGCTGGACTGTGTCCAGCAAGGAGCAACAAGACTTGTAAACAGATTGGAGAACATGTCTTATGAGGAATGGCTGAGGGAGCTGGGTTAGTTTAGTCTCAAGAAGAGGAGGGTCGGGGGGATATCACTGCTCTCCACAACTCCCTGTGAAAGGAGACTGTAGTGAGGAGGGAGCTGGTCTGTTCCACTGTGCCTACAGTCAGAAGACTATAGGAAATGGCCTTAAGCTGAGACAGTGGAGGTTCACATTAGATACTAGAAAATTTTTTTTCACTGTTACGGTGGTCAGGCATTAAATAGGTTGTCCAGGGAGGTGGTAGAGTGACCATCCCTGGAGGTGTTTAAGAGGTCTCTGGATCTGGTCCTGGGTGATAAGGTTTAGGGGTGATAAGGTTTAGGGGTTAAAGTGGTAGATGTGTCCTGGTTCTGGCCAGGACAGGGTTAATTTTTCAGTAGCTGAGAGGTGGCATGGCTAGGACCCGAGGGTTTTTCTATACCACCTCACATAATCTTCCAGAAATAGGGAAGGGGTTCCTTCCAGGTTGGGGTAGCATGACAGGGCTCCCTTGGTGTAGAGGTGAGCATTTCCATGGGAATCATTTGCCTCTCTTATCACCTTTGTTATTAACAACCCATGCCGGTGACACCTATATAGAAGAAGAAATCCAAGACAAAATCAGTTAGGTTAGTAAGGGATGAAGAGGAAGTGGGGCCCTCACAACAGGAGGTAGAGACAGGGCCATAGATAGTCACCCCATCCCTATCCCCAAGTGAGCAGAGAGACATGGAAAAAGATTTCAGCTACCAGTTGGATGAGCCTCTACTGACCTGGCTGCTTTAATGCTGAGATATTGTGGCCCATGATATAAACTAGATGGTACTGAAGACAAGCAACTGGGATCTCTGTCCCAGTATGCAGGCATTGACAAAGGGATTGGGAAAAGCACAGAAACTCTCAGCCTCTGGAGGTGACTCCTATCACGAGTGAGGGAAAGTTATTTTCTCAAGGATGGGCTATTGTTGCACCAAGATGGATGGAACACCATGGAGCAAGGCATCCAGTACCTGAGAGAATTAGCTATGTTGGAGGTACTCTATAAGGATTCAAAAAATGAGCAATCTCTTATAAATGCAGGTGAAGTCACCTGATTGTTTGTGTACACAAACCATGTGGCGGAACATTCTATGGGCTGCGCCACTGCCATATGCCAACTTCTTGGCAATGACATCATGGAAAGAATGAAAACAAAGAGTGGATCACTTGGTTACCAAACTTAGCTACATGAAGAAAGTATCTCTTTCCTGACATAGGCCTGCGTCTCGGCAGTGGAAAGACTGTTCAAGGATCTCCAGCAGTTTAAAGAATTGTCCCATGCCACACCAGTACAGAACAGAGTCTCTGCTATTGCGAAGAGGTGCCTCCCTGTTTGAGATCATCTAGAATCTCTCTAAATCACAGAGAGAAATGAGATCTTCCAGATCGCAAGTTTTCTTTTAAAACAGATAAGAAGAATAGTTCTCCATTGACAGCAGAGGGAGCCAGGAAAACTAACTTAAGCTACACACTTAAATTTCAGATGTCTTAGTTTAAATGAGATTAATCTCTTCCCATGAGTGAAAGATTTCTTGAAGGTTCTTTTTAAATAGGGAAAAAACGAATATCTTTCTATGCCAGAGATATTATTAGGCCAAGTTAATATTCTTCAAGTTATTTTCAACTTATTATCTTGAAGGTGGTGTCAAAATCCAGCCTGCACCTACCATACCAGAAATGTAATACTATCGCAAGTTGGACAAATATGTATTATTGAATAAGTTGTTAATACATGAATAAAGTAAAAATTGAGTATTTTAAAGTTCATTCTCTTTCAAGAGAATTCTAGATATGACATAGTTAATAATAAACTACAAAGCTTAATAGCAAACTATATCTATGTCAGCATTTTTATGAGTGGATTTATTCCCCTTTAAAATATCTAATTATATCTATCTTAAAATATCTAATCTATAATACTTATATTAATCACAAACCACCTTTTTTTTCTCTTAAAAATCCACATGGAACTGGCAGCTATGACACTACCTGCAGAGAACCTGTACCTCTCCAAAATGGCAGCTAAAATTGAGGTAGGACACTCTAGTGATCTCACATGGTGCTTGTGTCTAGGCAACTGAACCATGCTATTATGAACTACCACATGACTAAAGTCGTGGAAGAGCTGATGGACTTATAAAGCATTTTCTGAACATATTAAATGTGCTTTGTTTTGGCACAGTCAAGCTTAATTTTTTACTTTCCTTCTTTGATTATTCAATTACAATATTTATATTAGCAATTAAAAGTTAAAACCCAAAAATATTTGGTATATCTGATTAGCAACAATGAGCCTCCATGAGCCAAAATTATCAGAACACAGATTATCAGCTACAGCCTGAATTTACGATCACTTTTTGCACATAGTTAATAAGGATTCATGGTAAAGGAACATCCACCCTTGAAATCACTGATGAAATATTTCTGTAAGGTTGGTTGTGGAGTATTTGCAAATATAGTGTATTTATATAAGTACACAGCTGCAGAGCGCTCTTTCCCACAGATTGGACAGAACATCTAATGCAGAATCCTGCCTTTGATGCGATAATTGTATCACCTCAAGAGATGAAAGAGAATGAGCTTTACCTGAGGAGACACGCAAATGGTACAGATTCTGGTCCTAATTGCTAATGAATCAATTTTCATTGCAAAATTCAGAACAGAATGTTTGCAGTACATCCTCTGAAGTTTTTTCAAGTCGTATTTTAACTTATTTACAATATTGTCCTGGGAAAATTATTTCATATACTGACATATACATTCATACACAACACAATATGTAGCCACATGCTCTGTTAGTCAGGAGCTACATTCAATCTTCTTATTAGCTCTTATACTGTATGTTGAAACACTAGCGCAGTCGACATGTTGCTTAATTGCTGTCTAAGTCCTAATAACCTCAAAGAGAATAAGAGCAGCTACTGGCAATTTAACAGCACTAACATTGCAAGATGAATCTAGGTAATGGATATAACATGTGAGGGACCAGTGGGCTAATTTACTTAAAACAAAATGTGATTAAATGATCTGAATACAAAATATCTTCAGCAGGTCAGGTACTTCTATACCATGCGACAAACTGTTGGATGGATGCCCAAACCAGCTCTGGAAAGCTAGTATTTCGAAACTGTCTGTTCAGAAAACAGATGTATTATAGCCTGTAGCAAACTTTGCATTTTCTGAGGCAAAGGTGAGTCAGAAGTACTGTATTAAAAGAATTGCTATGAAGCTCTGAGGAGTGTGGTCAAAATAAGTTCCTAGTGGAGAATAGAGGAAATAGGAAATACTGAAGTATGATTTGTCTGACATAGATGTCTGACTGAGAAGGGGTGGATTGTACCCTAGAGTGCCTATTTATTTCCTTGGAGTATAGGTGAACTAGATAAAGATATATAAAGATATATAAAGATATATAAAGATAAATCTGGCATAATTCATTTGCATGCAGACAGGACTCTTGTGCCAGTCGAGACACTCTAGAGTATCTGCCATAACAGTTCAGAGATGTGACACACAGTCTTAGAAGGGCCAGTTCCCTTCTGCTGTGGTAGCCATGGGCCAGATGGAAGATCTAGAACATCTCATCTGGTATTACTAGCCTCTGTTGTAAAAGTAAATTGAACGCCACAGTGTAGGTGTGAGAAAATGAGATTGTATACATCCATATCTCAATCTCTGAGTGTGAATATCTACCTGAGGGCTCTATTTCCAAACGCTCATTGTATTCTACTTCATTGTAGGGGAAGGGATTTTGTTATTCAAGAATCTTAGTGTCATTTCTATCCTAGATTAGTGTCAGGTGCTACTGCTGAATGTGTACTCGTACGCGTTTTAGTCGAGAGAGTTGGGAGAGATAAATACACAAAAAGCCAGTGCTTCTTGCTGAGTTTTTCTCGATTCCTACATCCTGCAGTGATTTGTATCTGAAATTTAACTTCAACGTAGTTTGAATTTAACACAGAGACAGGTCAGGCCTGAAATGATATGAAAACTAATATGCCTTCTGGTACATGTAGCACAAAACAGCAGATGAAGAGAAGGCTGCATTCTAGCTAACCTTATTACCTCCCGCTTGGGACTGATCTTCTCTGTTTTCTGCTAGATTTTACCCGGTAAAATGTGTGTCTCTGCATCATGGTTTTTTGAGTGTTTTGATGGGATCATTTTTCAGACTGGAACAATGCTAAGATTGAATTATAAGCCTTCTCAACTGAATAAAGTGCCCAGAATTTAAGTGTAAAAGAACAGGCATGGAAAGAATGGCTCAACTCAGGCCTGGAATATGCAGAACTAAAAAAAACCCTCTCAGCTCTTTGTAGAAATCTGGATTGTCTCTTCACTAAGTTCTTATTTTTAGGAACTTTTTGCTGAAAAGCAGCACAAAGAAGATGGACTGCAACACACAATTGTATATTTTATCAGTCCCACAGTGTCCAAGAAACATACGTCCTTTACCTCCATTTATTAAAACTAAAAGACCTCCCCAATTCACAGACAATCATTCGTGGGGATGAGAGATTTTTATTTATAAACTCTGATTTAATTCCATGTGAATACAGTCCATTGTACTTAATGTAGGCAGTGACAGTGAGCTGGGCAGCTGTCTCATCCCTGTGCTAACAATATTACAAAACGCTTCATGAGTTGATTTTGCCTCTGTTCTCTGTAAAATGTGAATTATACTTACTTCTCTTCCAAGTAAGTGGAAACTGGAGATAAAGATTAAATTTTGGGTGTTTTTTCAGCTGAAAAAACCAGAAAATGCTTGTATGTGTAAAGCATTTCCCTTCGAATACAAATACAGAGGATCTTCACTTATGAGTAAATAAAGAGGAAAACTTCAAAATAAAAAAAAAATATATAGAATATTAAAAAAAATCACAGTAGTTCTCTTGAGAAAATGATTCCGTTAGTGGTCTTGCCATGTGGGAATGAAGGATAATCATTATCTGTTTATGTCAATCTTAATGTGGGTTGTATGTTCATGATGCAGTATTTCAACCTCCTTGTGTTTTAATTGCTGTGTGAGAACACCATGCAGGATTTTAGCTTGATATCTACTGTGTGTTGCCAACATTTCCTTAATTTACTATGGCTTATAAAGTAAGACATAGTTAAGTTGGCATGATTTCTCTGCGACTACTACATGGTGGCTACATTTTATCACCTTACTTTCCTCTAGGTGCTTACACACTGACTGCTTTAATAAATGTTCTAGCAATTTACTAGCTATTGCATTTAAACTTGCTGTTCTGTAATTTCCTAGATTGATTCCTCTGCTGTTTTTGTGGAGGCTATCCAATATTTTGGGGAATCCATTTCCCAGAAAGGAAAATGTAACACTGAATGCTCTTCAGCATCACCTTTTTGATCTCAGGTGTACTCTCATGATTCTCTAGTGTCAGTTTTAGAATATCTGTGCACGGTGCCAACCTCTGCTGTAGTTCTTGGTCCTTGGTCCTTTTGAGTTACATTTTAATCCAGAAATATTCCATTGAAATGCCTTCAGTCAGTCTAAATTGCCTAAATACCTGAGAAGAAAATGAAGCCTTAGGAGCTCTGGGTATGAAATTCTTACTTCATTTAACTGAGTAAAATGTGGTCACAAACTCTGAAATATGACAGCATTTGCCATTCTTTGTGGTCAACTACTTGTTTAATTTGCTTCTACACTGTACAGAACATAAATAAATAATAAATAAAAATTAAATAATATATTTTATATAAAAACTTTCTAATGGACAGAGTATTTATTTACAATTAATATCGGAGGTAAAAAAGTTCAGTTAAATGCATCTATATTCCAAGTGACTACCTTTTTTTACACCTCTACTCCAGGGAAAAGAGGCTTGTACCAGCTGCTGAGTAACAGAAGATGATGAAAGGTTTAACTCCAATAAAATAATTGTGTAAGGACATAACCTTATAGAAAAATCAAGGGAAAAAAAAAAGACATTTTAGGTACCTACTTATTTCTATATGCCACAAGTGTCAGCTGCTGGTTAGTACCAGAACCTGCCAAGTTTTCCATGTTTCCACACACTCAGTAAATACTGAATTCCTTAACTGTGGGCTTCCTTGAACATCATCTCTATTTGGTAAGTCCTATAGATCTATTCTTTTGTTTGTAAGTAGATTCAAGAGTCCCACAGATAATGTAACCAAAAGCACTCACTGTGAGAAAAGCTTCTTTCAGAAAAATTTCGCTTTGCATAAAATCCGTCTTCTTATTATCAACAAATTCAGAAATGGTCAATTAGGAACAGGAAAGCAGAACCTTCCAAAAAAATCAAATTATTTTGATGTGTGGTATTGAACTTCCTCCAGCTGTATCTAAATTTTCTACCTCATTCACTAGTATATTCAAATGTGTGTATGGATACAATGGGTAATCTTATACAGATTTGTTGTTTCTAAGGCATATAACATTAGAACAAGAGAGAAATCTCTTTTACGTGATTATTGTCTTTTATGGGCAATTTTGCTGCCGTACAAAACGACAAAGCTAAAGATATATGTCGAATATTTAGGGAGCGAAATCTATGCAAGAACTATGTTTATTTATTACCTGATATTTCTATTACAACTGGCTTTTGTGGTTATGCCTTTGGCCTGTTCACATTTTCAGTGCTTCAATAAATAATTGTAACCTTATCTCTTATGTAAGAAGTTGGAGAAGGGAAGGAAAATAAGAAAGTTTAGTACTCACTTTTATTTGAAACTCTTGAGCCATTGAAACTCTTCCTCATCAGAAACAGCTAAAATATTATTTTTTCTCTCTGAAGAGCCTCTGGATGACAAATTTTTGCAGGTGTTTTGACTTCAAACACATGTTAAAGCTGAATAATGAAGATTTTTAATGATGTCTAATTTGGAAATAAGAATATCCCAAGGTCCATAGTATTAATTTATTAAGAACATACAGAGGCTTTATTTTTTTTAAGAAGTTTAGAGATACAGTTTGCATTCATCATAGTTATAAATTCAAGGCAAAAATAGGCATGTAACTAGTGATGGACAACATGTTGTTTTTTTTTAATTTAAATGTTCATGTCTACTTGGTTTTGATGAAGAATGTTTGAGTGAAATGAAAAAGAGAGATGCAAAAGTGAAAAATAATTTTATTAATAAAATTTAGAAGGATGTATTTTATCAAAGTAAAAAAAATAAGAGGAAATCTGGCTAAATAATTATCAGAAGACCCTTAATTTTCTGTTCTCTAATATTTTATTTACTTACTCAAAGAGATGACAGGAAGAGACAGACCCTGGGATAAATAGGAGTTTCATGGAAGCTGTCATGGTAGCAAAACAGCCTCTATTCCCTTCAGTTTCTCTTTTAGGAATGTACGGAGCTGTTTGAGCAGCCCTTCCTAGGCCTCAAGCAAGAAGCTCAAGCATACTTTTCATATGTGAGAGACAGTGGTGATTTAGATTGGGATCATGGGTCCAGACCATCTTAATTTTTGCTTACAATAATAGTAGGGGAAAAGAAACAGGAAAAAAAAGAAAGAACAAAAAGGAAAAGAGAAAAAGAAAAAGGAAAAGAGAAAAAGGAAAAGAGAAAAAGAAAAAGAAAAAGGAAAAGAAAAAGAAAAAGAAAAAGAAAAAGAAAAAGAAAAAGAAAAAAAAAAGAAAAAGAAAGAAAAAAGAAAGAAAAAAAGAAAAAGAAAAAGAAAAAGGAAAAGAAAAAGAAAAAGAAAAAGAAAAAGGAAAAAGGAAAAGGAAAAGAGAAAAAGAAAAAGAAAAAGAAAAAGAAAAAGAAAAAGAAAAAGAAAAAGAAAAAGAAAAAGAAAAAGAAAAAGAAAAAGAAAAAGAAAAAGAAAAGAAAAAGGAAAAGAAAAAGAGACATCAGGGGACTGCAAGTCTAAGCTGCATGCTGGTGCCAAAAGACACAGCAGCATCTCTCTCAACTTGCTAGGCTTGCCAAATTCACTAGAGTAATGTCTATTATAATAACATCTTCCAGCAAACAGCAGTACAGGGTTGCTGCTGTCTGCCAAAACAAGGCAGCAAGTCCTTAGAACAGTATGACTCACATGTAGGTTCTTCCCCAAACACACAAAAACCCAGTGACTCCCTCAAAAACTATCGCGCAGGAAAACAAAGGAAGCACACAGTTTTTGTGTTTTCTTCATTTGTAAAGCATACGGTGAAGATACTGTACACAATACAAGACATTTTATTTAAGAAGTTCTTGACACTTTATCATATTCTTAGTGAAATTCATTGCTATGTAGATCTAAAAGCTGGCCCCTTCATTTTTAAATGTAATTAAATGAGCAATTGATTGGCCATCAGTGATAAAAAGGACTCTACATAAGCATGAGCAAGCTCATGCTTATTGTAAGAAAACATTTGGCAGATAACACACCTATTCTGCATGACCAGAAAATGCTCTGCTCATGGCTCCAAGATCCTTTAAGTTGGTATTTTACCAACAGCCTGCGGATTCCTATCTTTCTTCAGGGTTACACGCTCAGTCTATCTGAGGCAGACTTTTTTAGTTTTATCCTATATGTTCGTTGGACATCTGAGGCCTTTCCACAATTTACAGTTAGTGAAAATACAAAGAATCAGCATTCTAGCTTTCAGTCACTAAGCTGTAAATGAGGCATGCTTTGATCATCGTTTTTTTCCCCCATTATATTTTTATGGATTTTTCATTAAATGATAATTCATTAAAAACTAGGAAAAGTGTAGAGACTGCATCTCAGACCAGTGATCTTCAGACTGGGCTCAGAACTGGCAGCCTTGAGGTCACAGAGATGCAGTTCTGAATGAAGCATTTAATTTTTTAGGTAATGTTGATGGTAAATCATAAACTCTCAACTAGGAGAGCCACACATAATGATTTTCGTGATGCTAGAGCTTGGGTGAAATAGTTATATGAATAATTTTGAGACTAGAAGCTTCAGGTTATAAGTTACAGAGATTCAGTTTCTGATTGAAGGCATCGTACTCATTTAACTTGAAGATAACTTGTTTGCTGATAACCAGGATTCAAGTACCATTCCAATTAAAGGTAAAGTAGGAAAAAAAAAAGGCAGTATAATTTCTAATATGATCAACACTTGGACTTCGTAATATTAAACATATTTCTGTTTCTTAATAATTGTATGGTCTTTTCTGCTTTTGCTCTGGGACAAAATATGATTTCAATCCTTAAGCAAAATTCAAAGTCAAAACAAGGTTAAAAATCTGTAAGAAATTGCCTTCTTGTAAAACCTAAACCTGACAGTTTTTCTCGGTCCTTGCCTTGGCACAAGCTTCTGACATCCATGCAAAACATGTTTGAGAAATTATCAAGTCACAGAGTTATTAAGTGAAGTCATCTTGTGTTTACATTGCATACGTGGAAATATGCATCATCTGATGAAAAATGGAAAATAAACCACATCAAGTGCCTAAAGATTAAGCATCCTGTTGTAACTACTGACGTGTATTTTTAAAATTTTTTATTTCTATTTTCTATATAAAAGCATCTTAAAAATGCAAGTTAAAAAGCTAGAATTCTTGCCCATTATAGATGTAGTAATAACTTTCTAATTACAGAATTCATTGCTACACTGCATAATCAGCTTGTTGAAGACATGCATTATAGTAAAAGAAAAAAACAACCACTCAATAGTAACAGAGCTGTCCCATTAAAGTCTTGATTAACTTTATAACAATAATGCAATATCATTATACTTTCATAAATTAGAAGACAAATTGGATATATATCAAGTAATGTTCTTGTATCTTTAAAAAAGGTTGCATGTTTAATTTAAAGGAAAATATCTACAATGACATTAATTTCTTAAGTAGGGGGGTAACATATATAAACTCTACACAAATATATAAACTAAATATTTCAACATCTCAACCATATTATGTAAAAGTTTCAAAGAAAGCTATAAGATATAATATAAATCACTATATATATATACACATATATATACATGTCATGTAAATGATGTAGGGTAATGTCAAAAGCAGTAGATATGAGCAATAATAATTGAGATTATCTATTACAGATAGGCTGACCTATCCAAGCTGAGTCCCACTGCTCCTGTTTGGTCAGCAGGCACCTTTACCATCTGCTTTACTTATATTGGCTCACTCTTTTCTATCATTATATAACAGACATATGGCCAGATGGCTATTTGGATCCAAAATGCAGCCTCGAAATCATAGAATTTTCAAGATCAGATTAAAAACTCAGATTAAGTTTATGAGACTTTAAAACAGGACAGTACTGATGGCTAAACATACAGTTTGTATGGATATTTATTAGTAACAAAACGAAAACCGGCTTCTATATAGCAGAATTTTATATCTAATACCAAAATAACTGAATGAAATGTTCATAGGTTACATAGAACCTAGGGAAAAATTCTTAACGACAATCTCAAGAAGATTATATATATCACTTTTAGGCTCAAAACTCCTCTCACCCCACAAAAAACCCTCTACATCATTGCTCTGTAACTATTCTAATAATATTTTTGAATCTATATTGCATAATATCAACTCAGAAATTGAATAAAAAAGTGTTTTTCTTACAATCATTAAATAATAATCAACCAGTCATTTAAAAAACTGTGCACTGAAGTTCAGTCTCAAAGAGGCATACGACCATAAGATAAAGACTGCATATATGAAAGGAAGGCTGGGTCAAAGCCCCAGTATACATCTGAAAGCCCACATGGCTGGCAATTTACTTTAAAATGTAGCTAATAAATATTTGTCCACTCGTGCTTCTATCCTCAAGAGAGCACAGAGTTCTAAAGTTTGATATGTTTTCTATTATGTCTCACATGTAGGATAGAAGGAAGTTCCCAACTTTCATCTTGTATTAAAGTTAATCTTTTTAAAGGGGAAAATAAAGTATTTTATCAAGAATTTTTTCAAGAAGAAATCTATTAAACTGGAAATCCAAATCACATTAGAGTAATAAAATATCTATTAGCTATTTTTTTTTTTGTTGTCCGTTTCCCAGATTGTTCTGCAAAACATTAATTCTGCCTTATCCTTAGAGAAATCATTTGGGTTTTTTCCCCCCTTGCTTTCAGCTCATAGAGATATCTTTGGGAGAAATTTTGTTGTTATTTAGATTTGTTTGGAAGTGTTACAGAACAGAAACCATGAGCTAGCTAAAAGGAATGGGATTCTAGTGAATAAGATATCACATCAGTATCCTAATCATTTCACAGTCTAAAGTCAACTGCAGTGAAGCCAACAAAAGAGCAAGTAGAGCCTGCCAATAAGCCAGATGCTACTGCTGAAAAAGAAATTTCTGCGGCTTAACATCTGGGCACCCTGAACACCTTTCAGAAATGAAGGAAATACCTATTCTACACTGAGACACAGGGAATGTGTATTAAGATATGTTTCACCAGCAGATACTCTTATTAAAAAAATATCATTAGAAGGTAGTTATTTTGTAGCTGAATTTGTTAAAAAGAGAAGGAATACAGAAAAACATCCTCTATACTTTAAAGCAGCCCTTGTGCTCAGTTTGAGTTAGTAAGAGTGGTTGATAGGAATCTTGGAATCAATATGGCAGCTAATGTGTGGGTATCACATATTTGATTTTATTTGACTTAGCTGTAAGTGTGGCTTTACTTGCGATGCTAATGCATCTTCTCCAGGTCATCTGGAGATATTTTTTCCTAGCAGTCCCATATTGGGTGCAAGCTCTATGAAAGGTGTTGGCTAAAACAGTGATTAAATGAATGCTGCACAAAGTAATTTTGATATGTCTTTCTTTAAGGACTGCAGCTTGAAGATTTTCCACCTGTGTAGGAAGACAGAGAATGAGATTTTGGGCATAAAGATGGATGTTACATTGCATTGGCCATCTTCTCCAATAAAAAGAACAAGCAGATGGGGTGCCTGTATATTTGACACTTCCCAGTCTGTTAAAAGAACAGTTCAAGCAAATTGGCACAGGCTTTCCATCACCACAGACCACACTTTGAATAAAACTTTTACAGAAACATGAAACCCTAACAAGCCAAAATTTTAACCTAGAGAAATAGAAACAGAAAATAGAGAAAAAGTTCTTACATGAAGTCCTTAATTAACACTATTTAATAGAAGGACTATTAAGTCCTTCTCATTCACTATTGGTTTTCTGTGGGAAGCAGAATAGTGCAATGGATGCTATTATGAAATCCTGGTATAGCTGAGCCATGGTCTATTATCATTGTCATTATGGCATCACCAGCATTACGATGACATCTTAGGGTACACAAACCTGGAGTCATATCTTTTGTGACTCTAGTTTTATGTCTAGACTACTAACACCTGCATTCTATATCATTATCTAAAAAACAATAGTTCTTAAATTTATGCATTAATCTTTTCACACAAATAGGGTGTCTGATAAAGCAAACAGTGCAACATTACCTTTTTCAAATGAGTAGAAGTGTATCAAGAACAAATGATGTCTAGTTTACAAGTAAGAGTTTTATAAAATACTGACCAGGGAAAAGAAAATGTACCACAGTTCAGGAATAATGCTCATAGCCTTTATTTTCACATCATAGTCACAATTTCAGGTCTCAGTAATTTTTTTTTCCATTGGGTAATATTTTGCAGTCATTGACCCTTGAACCAGTCGCTATTTATTTGCTGGTTTTTTTTTTCTAGTGCAACATACAGAATTTCATGTTTCCTGTAGTGTGTTTGAGAAGCTTAAAACCAAGTAGAAGAATAGGAAAATTGTTCCCAAATGATTAAAGAAGCTGAATAATTTTAAAAACCTCAAACCTTAAGTGGGCTTCAACAGCTTGTGTATCCTGTGCTCAAAAATTGGTGGTTCAAGTCATAGAGACCTTGTAAAACCATTGCTAAACATTCAGTATAGGAAAAACCCCCAAGTTGAACAACAAGCTGTGCTACAAAATTTTCTTTATTATTATTATTATAACACTTCTATTATTTGTTAAAGTATTATTATTAATAATGCTTTAGGTCATGCAACCCTGTGTCGGCCCATTGAATTGTGCTTTGCTGTTAAGATGGTAGAATCCAGTCCCACAATTCTTGACCTTGGTTACCACACACCTTAGGTGAGGAATCTGACTGGTCCATATGAGGCAATTGCCTACTAGTCAAATTTTAGAATTATGCTATGTTTGTGGCTTTTAATTCAATTATAGATCTTCATTAAAGCCTCTTGGAAGTACCTATGGTAGGCTGGAAAGACCAGGTAAGAACTATAACATGCTACTTGTGTAAACATGAAAGAAAATGATTTTATTAGATTTTATAATTTCTATAAGATTTGTTGTTTCATAAAATAATATTTTGATGTACATTGTTTATATTTTTAATAGAATTAAATTTTTATTCGTTTACTTCTAAATGCTGCTTCCATTTTGTAGGCTCTGTCATTTGCAGCAGATGAGTAAATATACTTACATGACTTTGAAACTACCCTATTTCTGACTGCAGTTTTGTTACTACTATGAATGACTTTCACAACAGGAACGCAGGCCAATTTAAAGTCCAGGCACCAAGCAATTTGAGATCCACCAGCTTTATGCAGTAATATAATTATTCCCTCCGAGGCTCTTAATTGTATTCATCACACCATGATTTCTGCACAAATTAAGCATGCATTTACTGCTATATATAACTTGCTTTGCAGTTAACATCCTGGAAACAAATTTCAAGGAGATAGAATCTTGAACTTAGTCATCCCATGAAATCACTAGTTTCACTGCTCGGAAAAGTCACTTAGACTGTAAGGTCATTATATTTTTACATTGCCAAATCATTTACAGAGAAGCAGTGAAAAAAGAGTGCGATAAAAAGATCACAGAACTTGTACAAATATTTTGTTCAGACTTTGAATGTTAAAACCCCTAGCAAAAATACTTTTAGGTGTATTTTTAAGACACATAGCAAAAAATTAACACTATCAAAAAACCTTGCATTCCTTAGAATACAAAATGTCTGAAATTCAGATTCAGAGCAATTATGATTGTTATCACATATAGATATGTGTGCATATGGATTTATGAATGTGTATGTGTGTACCATTCTGACCTTTTAATTTGCTAATTTTATAAAAATCACACATTTCTACAAGTGTTTCAAGTGAAAAAAAAACCCAAACCTTATAGGACTTCACATAATTGTCCAAGTAATGAATTACAATGAATGTATCATTTGTAGGAAGTTATTAAATGAAGAATACATTTGTGTGTACATTTGAGCTTCCCTGTATAGGGGTATATCTACTCTGTTAGCCAGGTAATTTTGAAGTATATGTTTTTGTAATTACATCACAGCAGTGTTGGTCTATGTGAAATCAGAATAACCCAGTATATTTTTTTCTTGCTAAACAATTTTCTTGGGGGGGGTGGGATAGGGGAGTGGAAGTGAAAACAAAGTCTGATGCTATGCCTACCAAAATGTGATAGATATGAGAGCCTAGACATTCCTTTTTTATTTTACCTTACATTGTTTTCTTTCTGTGGACATTTCTCTATACCTGCAGTTATAGAAGATACTTGTTAAGAAAAGAAGGAAGAAATATCATCCAGAACTTGTGATCCATTTCCACCTTTCCATACTCATTCTTATGGGATTTTAAAATAGAGTACCATTTTGATATGTCTGTAAACTGTTATAATTTATATTGCTATAATTTAAATTGCTATAGTTTAATTATAATTATAATTTATAAAAATTATGTATTGTATAAATTGTCCTGTGTCCCACAGAATAAAGAAACAAGATTTTAGCAAGATTCAGAGTTGTAGCGGGTAGTAGAAATATCCAGAGTTAATGTCAGAGTTAAGGGCTAGAAACAATAACAAAAAAATGGAAAAAGAAGAGCTCTGTGATTTGAATTGGCCTCTACATATTGAAGGTCAAACCAGAGAACCTCTCTAAAGTGAGTGGCTGGTGAGCATCAGGAAAGCAATACTGGCCTAATACAATTAAGATGGTGACTTATATCCTTGCAATATTATTTTCTCTTACTTCCATCTTTTTCCTCCTACTTTTCCTTTATTGTTTTTAGTATGTTTACTGAGTTAATAAATCATAAACTCTTTCAGGGTTTATTCTGTTTGTATTTAGTGAAATTGTAACCACTGATGGTTATACTACAATGTTTACCTCCTATTTTAATTGCTTGAGGTGCCAGTAAGTTAATGAAAATATCAAATATATTCATAATCAACACAGCTCAATAAAGGCTTTACTTGGCCTTGGTGTCTGACTAGACTCAAAGTCTAAGGTCATAAGAATAATTTCTTCTTTTAGAAGAAGCCCTAATCTTCAGTGTCAATGAAAAACATCTATTGACTAATAAAATTAAATTGGATATTGCCATGTGTAATGTCAGCAGAATTGCACTGATGTACTGAGAGATCAGATATCTCATCTCACCATGCATACATGATAATTTAGAAATATTCCTGCATTTGTTGCACACATGAGGGAGAACTGTTAGAAAAATGGGAAAATTCCCTTGAAGATCTGTAAGACATTTGCCTGACTAAGGTCCTAAATTTGAAGTTTCAATAGCCTATAGGGAGCACCTCCCTCACAATTAATATACTCAAGAATTATGGGAACAGCATGGAAGTGACTTGGAATGTTATATCATGGCCAAGGGACTCTTTAATTTAATGATCTCTTTTAGCTGCAGTTCACATGTCTGAATCCTCTACCCTTCAGTCTGATAGGAGCATTCTCTCAGAGCGTTGCACAGTGTGAACGGGCAGATAGCATTTCTATATTTACAGTGCAGAAATGGTTCAAAACCCATATAAGATACCGAGCCACCAATTAGTATATAACATATTCTCTAAGCATAGAGAAAAAAACAGAAACAAATTTTTGCCAAAATATAACAACCAGTCAGTAAAAGTCTATTTATTGGCAATGAAAACTGCCAGCCCTTTAAGCTTGCCAACTGAAGCCTTTTCCTCAACAAACCTCAACTCTCTGCATGCATCTGTTCAATAAGGCTGGCTTTTCAGAAATCTGGTAAGGGTAACACTTTTACATTATTCTTGAACAAGAAGGAAGCGAGCTTCAGGAACATTATGGAAAATTAAGCACTAGTATTCTTTTTGCTCCCATCATATGATTTTGAGTTGTCTACTGATTAATTGGAAGGACTGGTAGGATTGGAAAAAATTATTTTCCTGAGCGCATTGCTCAAAGCCATTTTGACCCTGAAAAGTCAGAAGCGGTACTCTAGCATATTCCTGGAAAGAGGACACAGACATTGAATTTGTAAATCAGTTTCTTTATGTGCCCTGAAAAATATTATCTAAAATATAATGGAACTCACTTTTATTTTTCTCCCTCAGAACAATGTCTTCTAAATAGATCCTGAGCTGATAGTGAAGCAGATTACAGTAATCCAGTGGACAAGACCTGAACATGGTCTATCAGATTCTATTTCTAAGAAAGAACAACAGACTCAGTTACTGCTGCTGTTTGTTTATATAAAATGGCTAGGAGTATGTCTTGACACCAAATCAGTAAAAGCTGACAATGAGCCAGGAGGTGTTGCAGGAGACCTTCTTACTCAGAAAGGGCAAAGTGGTGGCCATGCACAGGTTTTATTCTTAGCATCCTAACTTAGAACAGAAACACATGGATGCATCCTAAACTATATACAAATTCTAGCTTACACAATAGTATTCCTTTACTGACTTTAACGTGAATATTTAACTTCATTTTAATCCAGTCTTTCCAGTTCCAAGTACTTTCCTTGATTTCTTCATTCCCTGATGAAGAAGATTTTGTCTACTATATATTACTATAATAAAACTGAAACTCTAACATCCGTACATATATATATTTCTTGGTTTGTGAGGTACATAAATGTTACTTGATTACTTGAATTCTGAGCTCAAACACTTTTTAAGCCTTTATTGGCTTGCTTAGGGTACTGCCACTTCTGCTCAGACTTTCCAGTTTGGATAAAGAGTTATGTTTCTCTCTGATAATCAAGACTAGTTCAAACCTATCAGAGGCTTTTCACATCATGGTGTAATATATGTTCATGTAGCAAAATGAAGACAAGATTGTAACATGTTGAGTAAATCTGTTTTTCCAATCTAATAATAGCATTTCAGGCATGGTGCCCAAGCCTTGACATCTACTATTGGCCAAAGTACAGGCTCCCTGTTCTATATATGATGTTATCCAAGTGGCTGCTATGTACTGAAGCAAATGTCCTCATTTTCATTTATTTTGTTGCCTTTGCTAAGCAGATAATACCAGAACATTTTTACTTTGCTGCTTTGACACTTTATCTATGTGGAGAAAATTAGACTTCTTTATTTTATACACCCTAATTCCTCAAAGTCCTGCCAGATTGAAAGGACACTGTATTTGATAAAAAAAGAAATTAAAATAACAGTTTTACTAACATATTAAAATAACTTTGGATTACATCTCTTGTAATGTGGTCACAATCCAGTGACCACTGAGGCTGGTAGATTTCAGTAGCCACTAATCACGGAACTACGGCTTTTTCACACACACACCTATAAATGTAGCTGTACATTTGTCACCTAATCAGTGTAGATTTTATCTCAGCAATAAGAGCAATCTGAACTCAGTTACTTTTAATAGAAAGCATGACAGAAGTTCTGAGCAATCAGACAAAGCAGCACAAGTAATGTGATAAAAAGCTTCAACAGGAAGTCTGTTGTGTCCGTTTCCCACTTAATCAGCTATAACATTATAAAGGAATTACAGGCACTATAAAGTCATATGAGAAATATGTCACAGACATTTTCTTTGTTATTATAGGAGAAAAAGTAATGTGAAAAGATAAGTAATTTTCTCAGGTGCTTCTGACTTTTTCAGTTTTGGGGGATGAAAATCTGGCTTTCATGGTGCTGTTTTTCTCATACCTGCATTCTGACATTAAAATAATAGACCCAATGAAGTGAAAATATTTCTAAATTTCTGTCACACACATCACTCTGTCAGTTAGTAATTGACATAATGACAAAGTGGCCAAGGAAAATATAAGTGGAAAAAAAGGGATTGGAAAAAACAGGATGTGCAAAAGAAGCAGTCTGGAGAGTCTGCATCTTGATGGCATGACTAGTTGCATTTCCATTGCGTTGCTTAAAAAAATTAAAAAATCAAATATTCTAGGTCTTGTGGTATAAGGTGAGTCTGATAAACACAAACCTTCTAATTTTCTACTTCCAAAGAAAGGTCTGTCAAGGTTACTGCTGAAGATTCCCGAAGAATTTTGATTGGCACTGAGCAATAGTTTGGGAAGCATAACTGAAGAAAATGAAACAATAGGCTGCTGAAATATCAAGGGAACTGAGAGTGTTAGCAGTGTTCATACAGCATTGTACACCATGGCATCCTGGACATAAATATTCATGCTGCTACAGTTACATATGCTCAAAAGCCTTAAAAAGTTCCCTGAGATATTATTATGCTGTAACTATTAACCCCAGTCAATATGTCCTGAAAAGGATAAGGTCTAGGACTACACAAAAGGAAACTTTTACTGACAATACTTGGTTCACAGAGGAAACTTTTTAATTTGTACATATGGTTTTGAACGCTGGCACGAAAAGTGTTTGGTTGTTTCCTAGAGTAGGACTACAGAAGTCATGTTCACATTTTATTTAATTCTCTTCCTTCCTAAAACAATGATTTTGTGAAAGAATTTGAGTCTGAGCTCTGGCCCTGCTTGATCTACAAATAGAGAACAGTCACACTCGTAGTTCTAATGAAGATATGCAGGGGTGTGCATAGCTTTAACTGGTTTTAGCTTGCTATTTGGTTGGGTTTTTTAATTAGCTCTCTGGCTGGCTTTTGCCTGTTTGTTTGTTTGTTTTGCTTTGTTGTTGCTTTTATCTTGTGGTTTTGTTTGTTTATTTGTTTGTTTTGTTTTGGGTGACTGTCTTCAAAAAGAAACTCGTGCAGAAGCTAGCCATAAGCAATGCCAGCCTGCAGATCACTGATTGATTCCTGTCCTCCTTTATCTAAAAGCACACTTACAATAGAAAATACTGCTTGGTTAGAAACACAGTCTGTAGTGGGAAAAGGGGAAAAGTAGCACAATCTCTAGAAGGTAGCTCAGAATCATCTCTGCTCGTAGTGCTTCCTGATGGCTGTTGTCTAGATGACTTCAGTAATGTGCTTCCTGGACTGTTTTTTAGGCACACTTCAAGCACACTGCTGAATACATGAAGAACATCCTTACTTAGTTTATATAATCAAAAGCATTTGTTCATGATTGTGTGCAAAAAATGACAGATTTTGGCATTTATAATTGTTATATACATATAGACTCATTCACTGTATGTGTGAGAGTCTCTTTACTGATCATTTCCAAATGCACTACAAAGATGTATGATATAAAATTATAAAACCTCATGAAGATATTTTAACCAATTCTGAAATATATCTCATATAGATCTACAGAACACTAAATTAAATAAAAAGCAGTTACTTAAAGGATGGAAAAGTCTCCAGTTTCATTTTCGTGTCTATATAAAACAGCCCCTCAAAAAATTACCCATCTGAATTGATATTCATAAATATGTAGCTACTTTAAAAGAGGTGTGTTTGTTTGCATAGTTGACCTAATACATATTTATTAATAGTTAAAGAAGCCCAGGAATTCATAATTATAAGATAATATTTATAATTTTATTTGTAATAGAATCCTGCCATTATTGGAAAGACATTTTGATAAAAAATACTATTTAGTTCTACACAGTAATCCAAGTCCAACAAGAAGTACATGAAAGACCCATTAAAATTTTCTCCTACTTGCCTCATTAGGTTCAAGGTACAAAAGAGACCAATGACTCCAAGGTGAACTGACAAAGTGTGTATTTTATCTTTTTCTTGTGTCCTGCCTTAAACAGAGTAAAAGATTTAGTTTTTAATTTATTTTTTGAAGCATTTATACTTTCATTTCTCTAAGTATAACACATTCAACTGCTTTCACGCTCTTTCTGTTTTACTAGCAATCTGTTAGTGATCTTTTCCTTTCATCTCTCCACATACATATCCTAATGAAATCATTATGGTGGAACTGTTTTCATCCTCCTCTATTTCTACAGTATACAATAGTAATAATTTCATTTTATTTTGATACACTGACATTACAAGTATCCTTTTCATCCCCCCAAATATTTTTCTGGGTCTATTTAAATATATATATATATTTAATTATTCAAATCACACAGCTCTATAATCTCACTCAATGCACAAACATTTGATTATCAGATATGGGATACTGACGGCTGCTAACATTTGTTTTGCTGTGTAAATTACAAGTTGTTAGACAATAATACCTTGAACTGCAGTATGACAAAGGGAAAAAAAGCCAAAATCAAGAAAAAGAAAAAAAGATTTAAGGATGGTTTAGAAGGTTTTACTGTTAAAGGTGAAGTTGTGTCTCATTTTGCATCTTCTTGCATCATAATCCATTGTCAGCCTGCATTATCCTACAATTTAAGTTGGAGAAAAATAAGTTCTAATACTATAAATTTATTTTGCATTTAGTCTAAGGACTTAACTGAAATGTGTAAGTCTTCCTGAAACAAGGATTGCAACATTAGTCAAATATTTCTTAGTTGATCACTGTGTGAGCAGGGGAGCTTCAGTAATTTCTATGTATTTCAGGGATGTGTTTTCTAGAACTTGAGAACAAGTGGAAACTTGAATCACCTCTTTTCTCCATGTGGGTTTTATTTGTTACCCACAGAAGTACTGTTTTTAACTTTGTTGATACTGCTGGTAAGCTTTCCACCATTAACTACATATAGTAAGACCTAGGAAAAGGGGTTTTTGCTGCTTTTGGTCTTCTCATTTTCCATGGTATATAAGGAAAGGTTAAAAGGTTCCTTAAAAATGCATGGTTTCCCTGAAGGTAAATGAATAGGGAAGAGAGATTTTCTGCCTCTCCCCTCTTTCTCTTCTGTACTTCCCAACATTGGATGATGGGAAGAACCTGCTACTTAATGGGAAAATTGCATGGATTGGGAAAATGGATGAGAACAACCCTTCCGCCGTTATTTGCTGGAAACTATCGCTAACTGATTTGAAATAGCATAGCTCATAGTTTTGATCTGAAATGTCTCAGCTGAGTTAGAAAAAACCTGAACCAAACCATGTATTTCACCAAACATCATCAATAAACAAGAGTAAAAGAGTATCTTAACATCACAGACAAGATGTATTTGATTAGCTCAATTCCCAGTGATACATTTTCCCAGTGCTACTCCTACAATAAAGAGGTTCCTTTGGAAAGTGACATATTAAAAAATAGATTTGAACCTTTTCTTTCTGTAACAGATTTCGAAATAAATGATGTTGTTGAGCTTTCCTTAAGAATAAAACTGGTAGTTTATGTTTGAAGAAACTAAATATCTTCACAGGCCACACACTAGAGACTTGCATCCTGCATAGGAAAAAAGGGAAAGGATATATGACAAAAAAAAATTAAAACAAACTCAAGTAATTTGTTTCCTTAAAATAAAGAAAATGTTTCAGACTTCAGGAAGTTTCATGAATTACAAAATCATAAAACAAAAATGCGGGTGAGAATAAAGTCTATGAACAGGGACAGATGTATAGGGCAGCTACTCTCATTTTAGTCTCAACTTTCTCAAAATGTTGAGTACTACTGTATTAGTGTACAAGAGAATTAAACAAGTGTTTACAATTCAAGGGTCTTACTTTCTCAGATTCTTGGTTTGTGTAAGAAATACCTATTTTTCAGAGATCAGGGAAATGTTCACATAAGAATTATATATCTGTTTTGTTCTAAAAGACTGAAAAGATTTGACCAGTACCTGAGTTTATGCCAAACTTCTACAAAAGAATAAAACTTATTCACTGACTAGTACATTGTTATAATTGAAATTGCTGCCTGAATAGATTACTATTCCATGTGAGTAAGTGGAACAGATCCAGGACTGTGTTATTTTACTATCAATCAAAGAAAGAACTAAGAAGCCTTGTAGCTTTGTAGCACCATCTTATTTTAATAAGAGAAATCTGGTGAGAGGATTAGAAGAGAATGAGTAAAAAAGAAAATATATTATGCATAGGAAAGAAAATGTGTTTTTGTGTTGGAACTTCATGAAGTATTTTATGTGCATGTCAAAAAAACCAAACCAAACCAAAGCATTATTTTTCTCATTTATGTGAACAGTAGGATGGTGTATCCTATAAATAAACTGATCTCAGTTTTTGTTTGAGGTCAGAGAGTTAAACATAATGGGTGTATGAATGATCTAGCTATATGTTTTTGATATACAGGCTAAGATAAATATATGGATGATTGTGGAAGTGTAACAGATATTTCTCTTTTATTTCTGATTTAGCTATTGTTCTATGTCATCATCTAAGCAAAAAGCATTATATCATCTAAAATCTGGGAATGACATGATAAGAGCAATGTTGATCAGGACAAAATACTTTGCTGTATTTTTAATAAAGGGAGTGAATCTCTCAGTGATATTGTTTGTCCTTTTATTGAGTCCCTTTCAGATATATTCCTCCTACATGTATCATTTCTCTGAATCTTTTCTGGTTTTATGCTTTCTCATTTAATCCTTACTTTGTCATTTTACTTGTATCTATGGAACCTTTGGAGTAGAACCCTTTCCCACAGCTGACATTTATTAAATACATGAGAAGAGGTTACTGTTTGAGAAAGTGCCTGCCTTAATGAGTGGATGGAAAGTGACTTTAAAAGTGACCTAAAATAAATCATTCTCTTTTCTACAATTTTTATTTCCATACATACATATTTTAGATTCATACTTACATTTCCTGCATATTAATATTGTGCTTGATTTCTGGAACTTATGTTCAATTACAATGAATTCATACAATTAAACTCCTCTCACTTCCAAAATTACACACCTACGCACTCCATTTCCGCAAATCCTGAAAGTAAATGTTTAAAAAAAGATAAGCTGAGTCCCTTTGGCAAAGGCCAGCTGAATGGAACTCTTGCAAATTCACAGGGAAGATGGAATTGAGATTCAAGTAATGCCAACTACAGTTACACAAATATTTTAATTTCTGAAAGCTCTCTTACCCTGTGCTCATCAATTTGTTCTCCTCCTATTCAGACACATGGTTTGCATTCAGTTCATTTTTATTTTCGGTGTGAGTCTTTTAATCTGGAAGATGTTTGAACTTCTGCCTAAAAACCTCATAGTTCTTTAAACCAACATGTTTTAAATTACTTGCAATCAATAGTGTAAAGTGATGAACAGTGTGCTCTTTGCTCAATGGATTTCTTGAATTTTTTTGTTACAATCTAGGACTCAGAAATGTAGTGATCATAGAACCTTTACCTTGATCTTAGAGTTTGCAACCTTTGGGTCTCACCTGTTTTACACCAATAGTTCACCGTGGTATTGTCCTCAGTAAAAGTACTTCCAAGACTATTCTTGAAATGCTTTGTGGAAAAACATGTTTCCATTGGTGAACATTATCATAGGAATTCCTGAAGAACACTAGTGACCTTCAGTTGCTAATGATCTGGCTTCAAATGTCTGAAAGCATTCAGTCTGAAATACCTTAAATTACTTTTTTTTTAAATTTAGCCATTAGGATGTATTGTATTCTTTATTTTTCCCCTTTTCCCTTTCCTGTTTCCCTTTTCCTTGTAATCACATGGGTTCATTTTCCTTGAATTAAAGGAATTAAAGTCTCACAGGGTGAAGAAACAGGGCTGGTGTGGGGTTGGTTTTGTTTGTTTGTTTGGGGGTTTTGTTTGTTAGTTTGGTAGGGTTTTGTTTTGTTTTGTTGTTTTTTTAATTTAACTCCTGCATTTCCTCTTTGCTACAAGTTCTTGTCAGTTTTTCGGACACCAAAGAAAAAGAGGCTTATTTTCATTCCTTTTATTATCCTAGAGTATTTTAAAACTAGAACAACATTAATACTTTCTTAATCCATGGAAATTGCTTTGGTCACACAGAAATTGAATCACTTCAATTAAATAAGTATTAATTTAATTTCTTTAAATTGGCTCTTGCATCAGTTTAGATTGCATTTCTAAAACTATGTATTAAATAAACTGTATACTTTTGTTATCAGTTTGACAACTTTATTCTTATCTTTTCTGATATTTCAACCTTTGATCTCAGTGAATATTTGCTTGTTGAAGTGTAGTTTTTTCAAATATAGTCTGTTTTGACACACTGGTATCTTCTTGTATTGACTCTTTAACACCTGAACTAGATCTGTACAAGGTGGATATACGTAAGCAACTTTACAGTAAAAAAAATACAAAGAAAAATGGTTCACCTAATGCATAATTTCCTTTTCCATTCCAATTACCGCCTTCTGCTTCAGTGGATTTACAGAGTTCCTATGGAACTTTATTATGTTTTTCTAGATCCTCCAATGTGTACCTTTTATAAAGAATGCATGTGCCTATGACTGTATGGTACAGTTTTTAAATAGACTTTGCAAATTTTAATTTCTTCTCCTTTTATGTCCTTGGGCATTCTTGTTATGTTTCTTCATGGTTTGTAACCCTTTCCTGAAGTGTACTGTCTAAACTTAGGTAAAGTCCCTTTCCTGAAGATGTTGAATGTTGTCATATTGTTCTTCATGATGTTCTCTTACTCCTTAAATTAAATACAATTAGAAGACAGAAGACATCAGTTGTTTGGGGTCTTTTTTTTGGGGGGGGTGTATTTTTTTTTTTGTTAAAAGCAATTGTTTAGGAAATCAATTGTTTATGTTAGTTCAGAAATGTGGTCTTTAAAGTATTGTTTCATTTGTATATTTGACGAAGTACTATGCAGACAGATGAAGCTATCCAGCCTTTTAGGTTCTGTAGAAAGCTCCACAATGGTCTTCATAGAAAAGTTGTCTCAGTTGAGAAATTGATCTATTTTTCTAATTAATACAACAACATTCATTGGCAGAATTTTGGTGAGATCTTACAGAATGAGTCAAAGGGTAAGATCTAGTATTGATTTTCATTTTGGGTCATGGTCATAGAAATTACAAAAATTGCTACTTGGTAATAGTGTAAAATACTTTCCTACACTTTCATAAGCCATTTCACAAGGAATGACAGCCTTGTTAGAACTGTCAGCTGGACAATGGTTCAAAGTATGGGAAAGTAGAGGGAAAACAGGAGAAGTCTACTCTTTTGCTTTATTTTTTCCTTTTCTTTCATGGCAGTTGAGACCTCATTCGGGCTTCTGATCTGGAAATGAGCAAGAGAAAAGTCTTTGCAAAGTAGGGTCTTGTAAGTCTGATAACTATAACATGAACAGAGTCTCATTAAATATTCTCTATTTTCCTCTGGAAGTAGCTTTGGGTATTTTGGGTTTTTTTCTGTAATAAAGACCTAAGCCAAGTACTTCTATTTCTTTTCAGTAATAGAAATCCATGTCAGAAGATGAAGATATACATGTAGTCTCTCTCATAAAAATTATGAAGACCAAAGGCAATGGGAAGGATGCAATGCAAAAACCTGGTGTGTTTGGGGCAGGATGTGTGGCTTGCTGTACTTCCAGTGTATTTCTATCCCAGTGGCCTTCTCATGGCAAACATGAAAATCATTAAAATCATGAATTATGTGTCTATTATATCAAATAAGTAACTTTGGGCCTAAAGACTTGGAAAAAAATGCCTGTAACACTTGATCTGATGTTATAGCTATCTTTCCAATTATAAAATCACTAGATTTTATATTAGACCCCAGTTGTTGAGGTTCTTAGATTTTTGGCTAAATTTTTGGTAATAAATTTAATCTCATTCGCTAGCATACTCTGTATTCCAAGAAAACTAATTAAGCAATAAGAAATCTACAGGCCCTATATAATTTCTGAAACTAATCCCATCTCTTTAAAGGTTCAAAAATCAGTCATTACTGTGTAAGCTATGGTCCCCAGAGATGGAGTAAATGTCTTCTCAGTACATCCCTTCCCCTCCTAGTTTCTCTCTGTCCCCAGAAAACTCTTCTGGTTCTGAACCTACCACTTCTTTTTTTTCTGAATTCTCTTCAATTAGAATTTGTTTTTTTGCATAAAATGGCACTTCACCTGAGACTGGTGAAGTCTCTTAACTTTCAAGCCATAATCTGGAAATTCGCTTGGCTGTAAGTTCATATCTTTCCACTGTAAATGGCAGAAGGAAGATATAGCATTAAATTAATTAATTTTATTTGAATTAGGAAAAATGTAATTGAATGAGCAATTGATTGCTTGATTACTTTTTATTCTTCAAACTGCAAAATTTTTCTTGATTTAAATTCACTTAGTTAAATGAACAATTTTAATCAGCAAGCTGAAAAACGTGAATTAAAAAATTACTTTTTTTTCTTTTAACTATTTAGGAATTTTACTAAAGAAAGACTGAGTCATTAGTTTCTAAAATTTTGTATTTTTAACTGTCTTTTAGGATAAACAATATCTACATATATTTAAAAATAACAAAGCTAACAATAAAGAGACTACTATCTTTAGATACTGTGCTCAGTTGATTGTTTCTGATCATTGTGTTCTTGAAGAATTTAAAACTAATATACTTTGGTTTCTCATGTATAGATTTTTTTAATGAACTGGAAAAGTCTTTTTCTTTCTCAAACAAAATTTGCCTTTTATCAAAGGCTATAATGATAAGGAAGAAACATGGGTTGTAAACTGAGACCAAGTTTAGAGAGAGTATAAGAAAGAAATTTTTACCATGAATGTGGTGAGGCACTGGAACTGGTTGTCTAAAGAAGTTGTAGATTTCCCATCACTGGAAATGTTGAAGGTTCAATGGGTTTTTGAGCAATCTGGTCTAGTGGAAGTTGTCCCTGACCGTGGTGGAGGGATTGAGGTTTAAGATCCCTTCCAACCCAAAACATTCTGTAATTCTACGATTATGACACATATCAAATTAAATTCTTTT
This sequence comes from Rhagologus leucostigma, assembly GCA_013397725.1. Taxonomy (NCBI): domain Eukaryota; kingdom Metazoa; phylum Chordata; class Aves; order Passeriformes; genus Rhagologus; species Rhagologus leucostigma. The sequence goes on from VZTD01001019.1 coordinate 1,613,754, forward strand.
TTAGAATTAAATGACTAGGATATTTGATCATCTTGTGACCAAATATAAAACAAATAAATATACAAGTTAGTAATTTCAAAATCTGAGGTTATTAGGCATTTAGGCATTAATTAGGTCAGGCATTTTTACATCTGAGGTTATTTTTATTACAAAATATCTTTTTCAGAGCACTGTAATTTACTCACATGTGTATATTTATATCTATACATACAATTATACAAATGAAGTGCTAGGAGAAAAAAAAGCTTTTGTGAAATACTTTCCCCTTTCTTACAGATACAGAAGTATTTTATAAGGTCAGGAAGTCCTAGTTATTTTTGCAATAGATTAATTTCCTAACTGTGTAAACAGCTTTGAAATCATCAAAAAAGATATTTATTGGTATTTTAGATGTTGCTAGAGCACAGAAAAGGATGAAGTAGTCTCATATGTCTCCTACTTAGTTTTTATCATGTTTGAGATACAAAGATATGTTAACCTAGTTTAGAAGCATACCTATGTTACTTTCTTTGTGAAATTGTAGACTTGTGACTCAACTCTGCCATCCCTCATGCAAACACACACACAGTCCGAGCCCATTGAAAGAAATAGTGGTTTTCAGTTGACGTTTGTATTCTGGAGAAGGTGATCCAGTCTCTATGATCAGTGTGTGCTGTTCTATTGGCAAGAAGGAAAGGAGTTGGCCTGATCTAATCACCTAGTAACTCATCAGTTCTCTTTAACCTGATGCTGGGCACTTAATGGCTGACAAAGTGTTGGTGAAACACAGTATGTCTGTGCCAGGCTGTGACAGTACTACCTGCCTAGGAAGTGGAAAGTATGAATTCCAGATTGTGCCCATATTGTGCATCCAAAGCTTGACCACAGAATGTTTTTGTGGAGAACTTTCTATTGCCTGGCTGTTAAAAATGGCCCATGATGTAGTCAGATACAAGGTGAATGACTGTTCACTTTTTTTTAACTTAAAACTATATATCCAAGGGTTCTGGTTTCTACTGCTAAGATATTTTTAAATTGTTACTCTAGTTGTCACTCTTATTGCCACTGAGAAAACTGACAAGCCAGTGTAAAGAGCATTAACTGGTCAGAGATATGGGCTTTCCGGTTTGACTCCTCAGTGCCTCATGTTTGTATCTTAGGCAGCCTGAATTACATCAACAACACATAAAGACCAAACAGGGCAAGGTCAGCTACTGAGAAGTGGGAAAACCTGTAGACTCTGAGAAATTACTTCTATGACTGAATAATGAGCCTTGGATTCTGCAACCTGGCACCTGCCATGAGTACTATATTAATGAAAAGGAAAACCCTTAGAGTCATTATGGAGGCATAAAAGCTGGTGTTACAGAGTGGTGAATCAAGCAGTAGCCTTTATGAATAGATACTGTAGTGTGTTATGATAATGATCTAAAGCACTACAGCTTGTAACACTATTACAGCACTCTTTATGGATAAGAAGCATTACTCTGCTAGGAATTTTTTATAGTTCTGAATCTACCATGCCCTGTTGTAAACGGCCCTCTGTAAAAGTCTTTAAGTAGTGGCCAGTATTTTATGCTGTTCTACCTTTGCTGTGAAACCAATGTCTCCATTCATTTCTATTCATTATATTTTGATACGTGTAACTGTAGGCCCAGATCCAAGACAAAGGATTTGAGTGAGTTTAGGGTTTTATCTGGAAATTAGGATCTAGAAAATTCTCTCTGAGATTTTACTTAAAATATTTTTTGTCAAAATTTGCTAGGTGGCATTTCAATGGGTTTTCTAGGATCCTTGAATTCTTCTTCAAGGCATGTGTATAAGAAATGTAACTTTGTCACCTAGTGGGTAAATTGCTTACCTATGGGACCAGAAACCTACCATCTATTTTATGTCTGTTTTCATCCACAAACTCTTCATATAAAACACATTTTGGGTTTTAGCAGCTATTCAGGATTTTATCACCTACAATTTACAAACTACTGCATCTAACCCTTTATTGCTAAGATCTTCACTGAATCTGGCCTTCATTAAATCCACAGCTTTAGCAATTACTGTGAACATATCAATCATTGAAAAGGTAATGTCATTTAATGTTGTATAAAGTACACACTGTTCAGACATTTCTTCTTTGAAATTTCTGTGGTTCTAGAGTATTTCTTCCTACAGAGAACCATTTTAAATGTAACTGATATGAAGGACGCTATGGGATATGGCCTTAGGATTATGTCTACGGGAGTATATGTTTACATGGTTGTACATTAGGCTGTGAGTGGCAGTGGGAAAGACTAGGCTTTCTGCATTATGTTGGCACATAACCAGCCATTTGGTCCTCTTTCTTTTTTTCCAATCTTCTTCTTAAAAGATTGAAAAGCTTTTTAATTCAAGATCCTTCTGATAATACTGCAGTGATACATGTCATTTAAAAGATAGACAGCTGTGGATTTGGCAACATGCTACCTATAGTTACAGAGTAAATATATAATATATTGAAGACTTCAGGAATTCTGCTGTCAGCAATGAACTTGCCAGGCAAGAAATACTATATTAAATGGAGAATGCCTATTTTAAAGTCTGCTCAATTGCCATGACGTGAATAAATCACAAGGATTCAAAAGATTATGACAGGCTGACTTCTTTCGATGCTTCAACTGTTTCAGGCAAAAAGTCCATGTATGGATTCACATTCACCTAATCATGATTCCTTTAACTGATGCTTCCCTGTTGGTTGTGCTATCACTAGGAATTTCTGCTGAAGCATGTACAGGCTAATTTCTGCTGACAGGATTAACAAAACTCTACTTAACCTGGATCAACCAGTGAATAGATGAAGGTAACAATGGCATTTCCCAAAATCCTTTCCCATCCTTAGATTCGTGCAATTAACATCTTTGTTTTTTTATACTCCAGGAAAACACAGTAAAATCAAATATAAAATATAACTCATAAAATATAGTTCATTCTGTTAATTTATTATGGCCATGGTGCTTATATGTCAATGTAATATGTGTTTTCTATGCTGTGTGTGCCAGGACATATGAGGAGTACATGAGTTTAAGATGGTTTTAGTACTACCTTGAATACACCTTTACTGGTCTTTTTATATAAAAATTAACTTTTTTTTCATATATATATGTGGATCCTTTGATATACTATAAAAATTCTGCAAATAGCTGAAAGAGTTCAAATGAATGTAACTAAATGTACTGAATTGTATTAACCAATGTTAATACAATTTTTTTTGCTAAGAAACAATGCAAAATTTGTCTAATATAGTATCTTCTCACAAAATGCAATACTTGGAATGCAGTTTTCCCTTAAGACACTGCAGTAACTTTCAGTTTGCAAGCCTGTATGGTACAAATCACAGAGTTCTCTCCCATTAGAGGACTCTGATAGCAGGCAGAACAAGATATGAAATGTCAAATCGCTTTATCCAGTTCAAACTATTTTGAGGTGAAAAAACCTTGGCTTACTGTTTTCTGTACTGCTTGTAAATCTTGACAGTTTACTGCAGTGAGATGGAAAATGTATCATCAATTTCTAGGGTAATCAACACAGAGTTTATATACCTTATCTTTCTCTGTTCATGGAATATACTTCAGGTATGTTAGGAAGCCTTTTTAGGCCAGGTAGCCTCAAAATAATATTGAATGGTGGCAGTGATTCTAATGCACAATGCTGTACTTAACAAAGTTGTCCAGAAAGTCTTTAAATGCTTTAGCGAAATGCTTCGTTTTGCCGGCTGTGGAGACATTATAGAACCTCACTTACTGTCCCCGGATGAGACTCTTGTCTAAACAGCTGGTCTAGAAAATGAGTTACTAAGCTGTGGAAGCATATGTTTGTATCATGGAATTCCATGAAAATATCTGTGACAATATTTTATCTTGGAAAGGTGCTGTGACAGGATTTAGGCATGTTCAAACCGAGGGAGGTTCCTCAGATCATAAAATGTTCTTTACTCTTCCATGAAGATAAGGAATCCCTCTAGCTCTATTTAAAAAGAAGAATTCTTTTGGATCCTCTTATGACATAAATATTCCTTTCTTACATAGCAAAGTAGGTATTAAAAAGGTGTTAGCGGTACTAAGGCATCAAAAAACAAGATACTGTTAAAGCAAAGTTAATTTAGGCAAGTGGTGACAGTATGTAGATACCAGACAAAACTTACTTAAGAAATACCTTTTTTTAAATTAAATTTTAGTTTTAAAACTTCAGCAATCATACTCAATACATTTCTTAAATAATAAGATTTCAAAGGCAGAAATATCCACCAATATCAAAATCATAAGTAAGTATCCCTAACTAGACAAAGATAAAACTAAAGAAAAAACCTAACCGCTGCATATTCAAAAAACTTTGCTTTTCAAGAATAAGCCTGTATTTTGTGGTTGGTTTTCAGTCTTGGAGCTGCCCCCTATAACAAATTCCTATTTTCTATTTACATTACTGGAGAGAATTAATTTTAGAATGTTGTTTTTACAGTTACAAAATGGAAACAAAAGATTAGTGTCACCAAGATGAAAGGATTTACATAGGACTGTTTCATACTTGAGTTTTTACGGTCATTCATTCTCTTTTTTCATTCTTATATTGAGATCCACATTACTACCGAGTAATGCACAGCTTCTGAAATGTATGTTTACTCACAGGAAAATGGGAAAAACAAACACTGACTTACCAGTGTTTATTAGGCAAGCAAAATGGTATCTGGAAACTATGACATAAAACAAATTATCAGAACATAATTGAATATTATCTTTTGCACATAACAAATTGAAGTTGTAGGTTTTGCAATATAATTACTGTGTATATACACAAAGTTATTCAAAACATTTAGCATTAGATATTTAACTTCAGAAGCTGTATTAGAAAACTGAACTGCCTACATGATCTATGAAACCCATAAAAGAAAATTCATAGCATGTACGCTAGGAGCTAACTTGTCCCATTAACAAGAACCTGATGCTTTAACCTGCTGCTTAAATACAAGGAGTGTATAACCCCCAGCAGTGTGAGGCTGCTTCCATTTTGTGACTTGCCTATGCTGGTCTGCAGTGACAACCTTTTCTTTTGGCTGTACTAGGGTAATCTTTGTGCTATAGTGCATGAGAACATGAAGTACAGTGAACAGAGAAAAGTATTAGAAGAAAAAGTGTTAGGATGTGTTACTTCCGTCTGGTCTGGGAGGCTTCAGAAGGAATTGCACAATACTATTGTGAGAAGTATATTGAGTATACTCAATTGTGAGGAGTATATTGAGAGGACAGGTGAGACTTTTAACAGCTCATACATTCAAAAGCAGAAATTGTGATGATGTAGAAATAGGACAGCAATGTCTGCAGGAAAAGACAAATTTATAAGCTTCTAGGGTGTAATATAAGCTCTTTTCCCCAGTGTAACTAAGGAAAAGGATTGCTGTATCATTAAATGTTTCATGGAGGCTTGTGGCCAGTCATATGAAATTGATTTTCCTTTCCCTTATTCAGAAGCTCTTCACTGAGTTCCCTACATTGTCCAGCGTAATAGATCTTATACAAAAGCTACTGGAGCTTTTGAATTTAGAGCTGAATTGTGTTAGAATAGCTGTTTCCATCAGTAGTTTCTCACACCATTGACAAAATTTCCAAGCATCTAGTCGTAGCCAAACTGGGAAAACAAAAGAATTTTAATTCTTTGGCTCTTAGTAGCCTAACCATGACAAGTGTAAAATAAATACACAATGGTGTAAACACAGTTTGAACTGGTAAATCTATTCTTCATATCTGAGAAACTTTAGACTGTATAATCATCAAAGCTAATATCTGTGTGGTTTTTAAAAGTATTTCAGCATGCTGGTTTTCTCCTGGATACATTTTTGGAAGCTAGTGAGTGTTTAAGTTTCTGAAGTAAGATGAATCATAAAAGAGCATTCAGATATTTGTGAAATATTTGGCTCAAACAAGAGTTGTTGCCAAAGATGCAGGCCATATGCCAGGCAGAATTGGGATCACATGAATTCTGGAGGGAAATCAAAGGGCTGAATGCTTGTTGTACAGGGCTTATGTATGTGTGAGATAGAAACAGATGAAATAACACAGAAGTATTGAGAGAAAGCATGCAAGGGAATCCTAGAAATATCCATAGAAACAGGAATTATTCTGTAATTGAATAGTCTGGAGTAGTACCCTGTATCCTTCATTCTGATTTATCACTTTTGTCTAGTCTTTGCAGGAACTTGTGCTAGCCTTGTACAATAAAACTGACAGAAAAGAAGACTACTTTTGAAAAGAGAGTGGTAAGAAGAAGATCAGATGCCTGAGCACGGTACCTAAGCAAAACTAAGTTCTTCATTTGGGGATAGCAGATGATCTACTTTTAAACAAGTTGAGGATGAGGAAAGATATCTCAGGACATCTCAGATGGCATTGCCCAACACTTAGGTAATAGAAAAATTCATTTGGCCTTTGGCCCTGTTGATTTAACTACATGAAACTAGAGAGAAATTTGAAATAGTCTATGTATCTGGAATTGTGGTCCTGTTAAGTACCTATGCAAAGCCAAAAACTTCAGTATAGTGTTGTAGCAAACAGAAAGAAAATGGACAAGAAGACATCTTCTACAATATCTCTGATTTGACAAAACTTTCTAAAACAGATAAGATAGGGAGAAATTTCTAAAGGAATTGTTCTTGCAATTTCTGATGTATATCCTTTTAGGACCCGGGGTTGGATGATGATACAGCTGAGACACTCAATAAAATGAGCAGGACAGCGGGCAGTGGACACAGTGCACAGGTAAATCGCAGCACCATAGCCCAGAACAGGAATTGGTTGTAAGTCAGCTGATGCTTTTCTGTGCTCATGTTTATGATTAGTGGACCCTGTTTCTCCTTGTTGGGCCCTTGTACATTTAATGGAAGTTATTTTGCAGCATCATGTTCACATATTTAAAAACGTCATTACTTATTATTAGCTGTATTGATTATATACTGCCAGCTGCATTCAGATCTTTATTTTCCACTGATATTCCCCACTATTTACCCATTAGCAAGTGAAAGCAGAGCTCCTCCCCTGCCTTCATCAGCCTGAACTTTACTAGATCAGAGCCCCAGGGCTTTGTGAGGAAACAGTCTGGGGGTTTTATAAACCAAATAACCTCAAGCTGTTCAATAAAATGTTTAAAATGTAAGTACTGTACCACTAGTGTCATTAGGAACTCAAATGTGCAGCTCTGTGGCTATCCTATTTCTAATACAATATGAAATTATAGATGTTTCTACATAATATTGATTTATGAGACCTAGCAATAAAATAACATATGCAGACGGTTTCTAGAATGCACTTGGAGCACCTCAGAAAGATTCTCACAGTAAGCGGCACCTTTGCATAGTGGGATAAACTCCAGAGAGAAGTGTGCTACATTAGTATCAGTGTCAAGCTGACATTTCAGGGTCAGTGAATAAATATCCCAAAGCCCAAGTGTTTATTTTTGAGAAATTTCATATATAATGACCTTGACTTTACATTGTTTTTTAGGAATGCATATGACCTCTATCCAAATCATAGTTTGCAGTGATTTACTTCAGAAATATTATTCCTGCACTATTAAAATGAATTAATCAAAGCTTGATACAGTGCTTTTTCCTTCCCATTTGTGCTTTTATTCTTTCTCATGTTTTGATGAAATAGAAAAAGGACATTGAATTATTAAAGCACATGCACCCACACAGTCATCCACACATATATATTCATATATATATATAGGATTTATTTCCCTGATCTCCAATTTGTAACCATATGATACATAAAAACGTATAAAAACAAGGAAGATCCAGTTCACTATCAAACCAGTTGGTAATTTTTCATGTAAGCCCAGCAAGGTTACTTTCCTGCTTACTCTTCAGGGTGAAAGCAACTATACAAAGAGATTTTTATAGAATTTACCTTATCCCAGTTGCTATGAAACTTATATTTGACTGTAGAAGATACAGGGACATAGTCACCAAATGCTAGAGGTCTACAGATTATGATCTTGTTTGCCTTTACACTCGTAAGAAGAGCTTTTCACTATTTTTCTGAAATCAGAACCCTGTTCTCCAGTGACTGTGAAAAATAATCCCTTCCTTGGAACGTTCTAACATATAGTAAATCATACACCTAGGCAATCCCCAGCCATACGAAGTTCAACAGGACTAAGAGCCATATGCTCCACATGGGTAATCCTGGTTATGCCTTCTGACTGGGGGAGGAGAGGATGAAGACCAGCCCTGCAGAAAGACATATGGGGGTCCTGGTTGAACACGAGTCAACAGTGCCCTGGCAGCCAGGAGGGCCAAGCGTGTCCTGGGGTGCATCAGGCACAGCATCGCCATCCGGGCAAGGGAGGGGATTTTCCTGCTCTGCTCTGTGGTGGTCCACCCTCACTCTGAGTGCAGTTTTTGAGCATCTCAATATAAGAAAGACATCAAGCATTTCATTCCTTCTTATATAGCAGTAGACATATTTGTCCTGCATCATAAATTATCTTACCAATTTAACCTCCAGGCTGAAACCTCAGTTCTTCAAAACTAGTGAGTATTTTCCCAGGATTTCAATGATCTGCAATTTAATTTTGATATCTGTTCAAGATGTGGCCTTTATGTTTCATGGCCAGTTCTTTTTTTTTCATGAATTCACAATGCATGGAATTTTTGAGTTGGAATTTAATAGATTAAAGGATTCTGCTATTCCATACTCTAATTTGTTGTAATGGTTGTTTTCAATTAATATTTGAAAAATACTTTTTAATTTCAACTTGCATTTCAATTCTACATAGTAGAAATTTGGATTCTGTGAGACTGATAAAGACTAAAGAATTTTCAAGAAGAGAAAGTTACGGATATTATGCATTACTCTAGTCTCTTATTTTTTTCCTTCCTATGAAAATATTTCTACTTGGTCCTCGAGTAGTGTACCAGTTCTACTTAATTGTCACTCCTTAGTTACATACTTTTGAGCATTTGAGTCCACTCTAGGATAAAGATTTTCCAACTGGCATTTCCCTTCTATGTCAAACATGAGAGCAAAGAGCAAATTTTAAATTAGTTCATCTACCTGTTTTTATTATTGTTGGTACTTTTGAACATCAAAGGCTTCAATAAGAACACTGGCTCCCTCGATAACTGCTACAGTTATCTAATTCTCCATGTTATGAGTCTATGAGCTTTTTCAGTGATGGTTACTGATGAATTGAACTGGAATATTTGGTTTTCAACTACCCTTTAAGCATTGGTAAATAGTTACTTCACAAAACCTCTCTTATTTATCCATCTTTTCAGATGGGAAAACACTTTCCTCAGAATTGATGACTACTTATTTTTCAGCTAAAGTAAATACAGATCTATATCTCTTTTCATTTGTGCAAGAAGCTGACACATTCTGTCACAACATAGCATGAGTAAATGGGAAAGTGACAGCTTCCTGGCAAAATTTTAAAGAGATAAACATCTATTTTTGTTTAAACAGCTACTAAAAAAATGGATAGAAACTTTCCAAGCTGAAAGGCTGTGAAATATATGAATGCTGCAAACTGGCAAATGAATGCACAAGATCCAGATACTTATTATTAGCCCTACAATTTTCACTGTATTTGTCCATTACCTAGTATAAAAAGTTTAAGTAATGTACTTAGCATTATTAGCTTAGGTATGTGAAACCATACAGCCAACACTGTATTTCATTATTTTTCAAAATTTAAAAAACCCAAACAACCTCTTTTAAGCAGGAATGTATTTTTGCATTCAGTTTATGTGTAAAGGTTTTGGTAGTGGGGAAAGAGGTGTAGAGGTTTGGATTCTGTAAGAATAGACCAGGAGCTGCTTCCAGGTCGGGTAGAGCTCCAAAATGGACCTGCCATTGCCCAAAATAGCCAAAGGTGATGCTGCTGGTGCCTCTGTGACAGCGTTTAGAAAGCTGTGAGAGAAGAGTGAGAATATGTGAGAGGAACAGCCCTTCAGACACCCAGGTCAGTGGAGAAGGAGAGGGAGGAGGTGCTCCAGGCGCCTGAGGTGAGATTCCCCTGCAGCCCATGGTGAAGACCATGATGAGCACCTGTGCCCCTGCAGCCCATGGAGGACCATGGTGGAGCAGAGATCCATGCTGAAGCACGTGGATATGCACAGAAAGAAGTACGTGCTGGAGCAGGATCCTGCAGGAGCTGTGGTCTGCAGAGAGGAAGCCATGCAGAACAGGTTTTCTGGCATGAATGGTGGCCGGTGGGGACCCTCACTGGAGCAGTCCATTCCTGAAGAACTGCAGTCCTTGGGAAGGACTCACATTGCAGCAGTTTGTGAATGACTTTCTCCCGTGGGAGACACTCCAAGCTGGAGTAGGGCAAGACTATGAGAAGGAAATGGCAGAGAGGAAGCGTTAGGGACTGACTGCAACCCTCATTCTCCCTCTCCCTGTGTGGCTCTAGAGGAAGAAGCAGATGAATTAGGGGTGAAGCCGAGTCTGGGAAAAAGGGAGAGTGGAGATAAAATGAGTTAAAATTTGACAATAAGTATAATTAATCTTAGTGGGCACCTGGTGGTTGACCCACTACACACACTTAGAGTGCTTACAGATTCTAATACCCATGGGTTCAAAATAGTTTGGATAGTTAATATATCCTTTTAGTTTAAAATTAACAGGATGATGAGATATGAAAACTTCTTTTACTGTCTTTCTGAATGTAGAATTCAGAAACAGTCAGGAGAAAAAAAAAAGAAGAGATAAATGAAAAGAAATCTCGTAAGGAAGATAACTATGTGTCCAGAAAAAAAGAATGTGAATGTGGGTAAGTGTAGATTTGGATAAGACATACAGCAGTAGCTGAGAAAAAGTCAGAGAAAAGATGGAAAATTTATACTGCTGTGTGAAAGAAAAGCAGGAAAGACATTTGTCAAGGAAAGAAAAACAGAAACTGACAGGTTCACAGGTAAAAGGAGAAAAAGTGAAATGCTTTGAGTGGGGAAAAAGACTGTAAAATCAAAAGAAAGATAAGATAAAGATCTGGGTAAAGGAAGAAGAATCACTGGATAATCTTTAAGGTCCCTTCCAACCCAAGCTTTTCTATGAGTCTATGACCTAGTCAAAGATCACAGAGTTAAGTGTTGTGAGAAAACAATGAGATAAAGTAAAGTTGTTTTGATTTATGCTGCTGGCTTCATATGTTTCTAACTCTTCATCTTTACCCTTGCAAAGGTAAAAGAAGAATGTTTACAGGGATCATTGTGTAGGACCTGTGTGCATTTTCCTTCGTTTAGAACACTAGATATCTCTGCTGTTGACACACTTTTGTTTAATTGTTGGCAGACACCTCTGAACATGAAAGTGATTTTATTAGCTCAGTTTTGCAAATGGGGAAATTGAGGTAAGGAGCAATATTTTTCCTGGGGCTTCAGTGCAGTTACAGTGATAAAGCCAGGATAACCTTATCCCAAACCAAACTGAAATTTCAGGCTCGAGCTGTTTTCATGCTGCTTGTGCAGCTGTTGAAATTACACTTGTTGAGATCAGTGTAAAGCTCACTGAAGGAGAGTTGGGCTTGGATTTAAATATAGTATATCTTAAATTTCCATCAGTGTTTCTCACTTAACAGTAGAGGACAACTCTTCAGCAAGCATCTGCAGTGTCAGTAATTCCATTAACAAAGAAGCCACTGTATTATCAACATACTGTAGCTTCATTTTAATGTGTCATTTGCACTTCAAAGTCACATAACTTTTATTATGGTAAATCAATTAAAACTATTTCTCATGATAATTTATCTTCTACAGAGTTTATCATCTCAGAGAATGCAATATTTCCCAATTTAACTTCCAAGACAAAAGTGATGTAATTTGAATGCCTTTTACTGAGCTTATTAAGCATAAAGATCACAGAAATTTCAAACCCTGAAAGATAACTGTTTCATCTATGTGATAAAATGGAAGTCACATTTTAGTAGCTTACTGGAGGTAGTAGGAGACAGTATGCTAATTAGTAATATAACCTCATTTACTCATTTGGTATGTCTCTTGTTTTAAATGATAGTCTGTCTAGAATAGATATCCAGGTTGATACAAATATGAAAAGGAAATCAAGTGAAGCTACTGTATATTCAATAAAGCTGCATGTAGCATTCATTTGATTATGCTTTTCTTTGTGTATTTATAATTCAGGAATCACCTTGAAATAAAGTAAACATTCTCAAAGATCTTGCAGCAGAGAATAGAGGTTTGTATAGAAAAATTCCCATTCAGAAGGGAGAGATGGGTCAGATCCTCAATTAACATAAATTGTCACGACTCTAGGGAAGTCAGGAGAAAAATGTCAGTTCAGATACAGGAGCTGCAAATCTGATGATGTACAAGTGCTAAAAACTCTCACAACAAAGCACAAAAAACCTAACCAGTATACAACCACCATCCCCTTGAAATCTTGAAGCATTAATATGAGATGAAAAGTTCATCTGTGTCTTTAGTGGATGTATTTGAGTGTGACTGATTGTTTCTTTAGTGGCAGAAGGCTTCATTTTCATATGCTTTTTTTTTCAAATATGCTTGGGGCACCTGCCCCCTGATTTGTACTGTGATTTGTGCTCTTGGCTATTCAAAAGGTTGTAAAGTGCTGACAGTCTCTAATTCCTGTCTCTTCTCCATCTGAAAGTGCTGGGTTCACACATTACATTATAATGTAAGCAAAACTAACAAATAAGAAAATAATAACCCTTGACTCTCTTAAAATTAGACCATGCAGTTTTACACAGAGCAAGAGAAAAAATAATCCCAGCAGCCAGTCAGGCCTCTGGTCCCCTTTCTTTTCAACTGCACTAGCAGTAAATAACTGCAGCCCCTAAGCCTTAGACCTTTGCTCAGCAGGGAAAGGGAGAGCTGTTCCTGGGCAGTGTGTGTCATTCGTTGGCCTGTGGCTCCTGCCTCTTGGTTTGCACACATCAGTGCACAGCCGCTCTCAGCTAGAGTAAGTGTTTTTGGCTGGAATAAGATAACTGGGAACACTGGGCTGCCCTCTGAGCTAAAGCACAATATATATTAACTGCTTAGAGGCCTGACATAAATTTAAAACCCTTAACTTGGTTTCTTTTTGATCTCTGTTTCTGAAATTGGAGTATGAAGAGGTGCTTCTACCATAGGTGGAGTTTATACTCATATTTCACATGCTGAGGATGCTTCTCGCAAGTTACTATTTTGCACCCTGGAAGAGTAAAATGCTGAAAATAATATGTCTCATTTACTTCACAGTACTTACACAGGGAAAAAAAATAATTCTTTGTCTTACCATGCTTCTTTGCTCATAAAAGTACAGCAATATCTTGTCTGTTCACTCTTTTGGCCGTAAGACCTGGAGATCTAACTACGTGAAAGGGATGATGTATACATGTATATAAAAAGGAAATTTAGACTAAAAATCTGCCTTAATAGTGTGATTTATTGGACTACATTATGGTCTCCCAAGGGAGGGGGTAGAAGTCCCATTAAATAATGGAAAAACACATCTCCTGAGGACCAGAACATATGGGAACTAAACACAGGGAAACTGAACAGATTTCATCTAAGATAGAACTGGCTAGTTTCTCCTGCCATTACCATATTCCCAAAGGAGCAGCAGAACAGATACATAACATTTTCCTACCATTTGTATTTGTATGGCATAAACAGTACGAAGTATGTTCTAAAATAATTTCCCTTGATGATGATTATCTGTTACTACGCAAAATAACTGGTTTAACAGTAGGAATATTTTCCTTAATTTAATCATTTCATGTTATGGCCATTCAAGGAAGCAAAGAAGGAGCCATTCTTTTGTATAATTAGCCAGGAAAGCACTCACTTAAGAGTCATGTATTTAGGAGTTGCATTTGCACAAACTGAAGGGAATTTTTCTATTGACTTCACTGGCAACAGTCAAAGTCTCATTTTCTCTGGATATGCTGAGGCCTTTTTGGAATTTGTTGTATCTGATTTCACTCAATATACAAAAGAAAATGCTTAGTATCTCATTGAAAAAAACCATTTGATCTGGGCCTACTCACTGCTGAAATCATTACTCTTCTATTAAATTTTTGAGAACAAAATTACATTTTTAGCGATGCAAATATTTCACTTTGTATTTGGTTCAGTCTTTTACACTTTTGAAAATGCATATAGAATCCTGCTCTATCACTGCTTTGGGGTTTACAATGCAACTGTGCTTCCTTTGCTTTGATGAAAGGGGAGTCTCATCAACATTCTGTATTTCAGCTACTGGAGAAGCACAGACCTGCTTATGGAAGGTTACTTATAAGAATTCTTTTTTCATACACTGGAATTATGCATCAAGGCATTTGGACTATAATGCAAAAAAGCTGCCTATCTATCATATTACCACCTGAATGTGTTATTAAAATGTTACTGGAGTGCTGCACTTTGATGGTTTCATGCAGTCGGAATCCAACGAACATCATTTTAGAATACCATCTTTGCATTACTATTTTTAAGGGTATTGATTTTTTTTCTAATAGCCTTTTTGAACAGTTTCTTGGGTTCAATGAGGTTTCTTTATTCCCTAATTACAGAAAGCTTACTGAAGATAATACTTTTTTGAAAGAATTTTTTTTTCAGTTTTGTTTTGCTTTGATACGGTCACATTTATGTAAATAAAGATCTGTTTACTCAGTTTCAATATACAGTAGTCTTAAATCAGAGAAAGCTCATAATAAATATGAAACTAGAACATTCCTTTTTGTAAACACATCTGCAAGCCTGACTGCATTTCACTAAGCATTTTATAGGTTCATTACACTACTTGGCTCACATTGAAGTCACCTCAAATTTTATTTTTATTTTTTTTCTAACCATCATATGAATAAACTTTGGCTTCTGTTTAGACTGGAAAAGATCCAGTATCTGCTTACAATCTACAGATTCAGGAAAACATAATGGTTATTACAGGTATTAAGGCATTTCTCTACACCTGTGTGTCACATTCTAAACTTTAGTGGGGTCAGCAGAGGTGCCACTTAATAGAACTGCATTGTGGATTTTATGTAGAATGAAATTCATTTCACTTGCAAATGTGCAAAGTTTGGAGCAAAGGAACTGACAGGTGTAAATACATAACCAGGTGGTTACATACATATATATGTAGACACACGCACCTATATATATATATATAAAAATATACATGTATACATAACCAACCCTCAAGGGATGGTTTCAAAACATCTTGTTGCTACAGACTAACCAAGACCTCAGATAATTGCTTGTTTATTTTAGTGGGTTTTTTTCCCTATGCAGCTTAGGTGCTTTTGAAGAGTTCATCATTATCTACCTAAGAACTGGTTTAAGAAGCATTTTAGAACAACCTAGATGATTGTTAAGGTCCCTTCCAAATCAAACCATTCTATGACTCCATGATTCCATGTATAGCATTTAAGAGTACATTAAGGCATTCTTGAGAATGCATGATCAATATAATGAGACATATACATTATATCTGAAGGGATTAGACTTAAAAGAATGCATTCTTCTTTTAACAGGATGCTACACATTGCAAACCCATTGTCTTCTGTGTAAACTCACCATCTGCAACAATGGCAATGTCAAGTCCATTGATGACAATACCTGTATTGTAGCTCACAAGATTTTTTCCTGCATGAAAAATGATTAACACCTTATCAGCATGAACAAAATGTTACCTATATTATTTAATTTTTATTATATTTATAATATTATTATTGATAGCTTTTACAAGTTGTTATCTGCAGCTAGTAAGGTAGCAGCAATTTTGGAGGACAGCATCATAAGAATTGCATTTTCCAATAGAAGCTTAGTTACTTGGTCAGCTAGATTGGAGAATTTTAATTTATCAGTGTGAAAAGTGTTGCAGAAAGTCAATATGCTTAAGATCAATCATGTCCTACTTTTGTTTGGTTGTATGTAGAACTGTCTAAAAGCTCGAAAAAAGACACACAAATAATTTACTTAATCTTGGCACTTCTTGCAAATCTTCAAGTAATAATTATTTATTAAATATTTACTTGAGGTGAAAATTAGACTTCATCAATGAAAAAAGATTCAAAGATGCTTGGATCTGTAAGGCTTTTCTTCTTTAAATCTAAACTTTAAACCAGTCTCTTGAGATTCATCTTGTTTCTGTGAGCCCTAGGGAATAGCAGGAAATTCATACATATTTAATATTAGTCAAATCAACCAATGCAATAACCATGCTAAAAGAACAATTATGCAGACTATTTATGTAAATATGGAATAGGAATTACGTGTTTTTATTTAGAACACTGGAAAGACTTGTAAATTATTTAATTTAAGAAGACATGCTTTGGAGTAATTTTGAGCAATTTATTTACAATACATATATCATAGAAAAATATTTTAATATATTTGTATTTTCATATTCATTTCAACCATAACTAGGTTAAGACTAGTACAATCTTCAGAGAACAAAATTGCTTTGTCTTTTATGGAACATACATGCAAATATTTGTTTGTGCCAGAAAGAATTTATTTAACATCTTACTTAACAAGCTTTCTTTTAACTAAGGAGACACGGCAAAATTATTTAACTTTGTGTTTTCAATAATAATAATAATAAAAAAATAGTATTTTTCATGCATATAAGAATTTTAAAAATCTGCAAATATGGTTTATATTTTCCTGATCTGCTCTAATCATGGAGAATGTTGCATATTTTAATCAGCCTGGAAACCAGTCTCCAGCTAACTTCCATCACTTAGATATGCTTCTAAAGGAACAGCAAAAGGTATCCACAGAAACCATGAACTCACCTCTTCAAATATGACTTTCTTATTTTAGTGTCATAAATTGATGCTTCTTGTGAAGTCTGTTATTAGTTGAAGAAACCATTATATTCAGAGACATTTGCACTGAAACAAGGTGAAGAAACAATGTCAGGGATTAGGGTCACAAAAAAGCCTTTGGAATCTGTGCTATTTAAAAAATGATGAGAAGGGTCAGAAAATTCTTATAATTTAGGTCAGTTCAGAACTTCACAGCCGTTTTATCCATTGCTTTCCTGTAAAAAGGAGATGGCTGACTTGGCAGTAAACAGGTCTTCTGTGTCAAAATGTGAGGTTTTTGATTATCAGTTGTTTTGACAAAGCCGTTTTTGGCATTTATTCTGGTCAGTATAGACAATGGTCTAAACCATAGACAACTAGACTCTTTCACAGTCACTTTTCTGGCCCCTTTTGATATGTATGTGTAGGTACGAGATGCATCTTACACTAAACATGGAAGTTTTTCATTGACTGTAAGGCGAAGTCAAGATGACTGGCTCACTTGGTCACTCTACTAAGTCCAGTGGAAGTGTCTGCGTTGTAGACACCTGTATTCACCCCTGCTGTTCTCCATGCAATTACCCCTCACCTTCTCTAGGTCTGTACTGATATTTTAGCTACCTGGCCTGGCACTTTGATCATGATTTTGGTGTCAGCCAACATGCTGGGTTGATCCCAGAATGATATAGCTGGCATATCAAAAAAAAAAAAAAAAAAAAAGTTTTTAATAGTATACTGCATAAAAGGATTTGGAAGCCTGCAACTAGGTCCTTCAATTAAAAACCCAACCTGAAAGCTGAAAATCTGAAAACTTAGTTATGCGGAACTGCTACTTCTTTTGAGAGGTATATACATGTTGCTGAAATGCCACCAGATTTCAGAAACTAGTCCTTTTCACATCTAATCAAAAGCACTTCAGCTATTAAGAAACTCCATGTGCAGTTAAGTAGAATGGGGGTAACCAAACAGTGCAAGTATAGTTGCTTTTATTAAGAGGTCAAAATAAAAGAATCCACCCACATTTTCATATAAAAGCTCAGTGATCAGAATACTTGCCTGAGTTCCAGTCTCTCTGCGTAAAGGAAGATTTTGTCCAAGTTTCTCTTTTAGAGTACTGCACAAATAACACAGGCACAAGAGAAAGGAAAAGAGAAAAAAAGGAATTCTCTTGTTCTTTTAAGAAATTATCTTTTAGCCTGCCTTGTCAGGAAGGCAGGCATAGAAGCAAGACACTGCTCCCAAATTTCAGAAGCATAGCTGCATTTACCTTTTTCTGTATCTTGCACAAACAAGCATTTTTATAGAGCGAATAGGATAAACCTGAACATAGGGATGAAGAGATGTACCCTGAAATTATTTCTTCATTACTTTTTTATCAGTGGCAATTTTTGTTTGTTTCTAAGATGGGAAAAAACCCAAACCAAAACCATAAGATAAAAAGCAGTCCTAGGGACAAGCCCAGAATCCAGGAACCATCTTTCTGAAGTCAGTTCAGCACTTAGCCTCACAGTTCCAACTCCTGGGTTGTATTCATAAATTTCTAGTGTTTGAGAATTAAACTAACAAGTACCTAATTCCCTCCATAATTTCAGTGTTTCTCTTGACTCCCACAAACAGAAATTTTTAAAAAATTTATATCAATTTTTAAAATTTTAAAATTTTTTAAAAATTTATATCAAGTAGAACAGGGTGAAAAAGTTGTCCTAACACATTTTAGCTTTGCCTTTTCTTGTCAGGGAAAACCAAAAAATATGCTTGTACCTGACAGACATGGTGGTATGAGTCTTGCAACTAATATCCCTGCTTTTACTGCTGTTTTCTGCCTCTGTTCTGTTTCACATTCTAGAAAAGGCTACAGTGCTAAAGTTAAATTAGAGAGCAGTACTAATTAAAGATCAGCTGGAAGAAATCAATAAAGACATTACTACATATTAACTGTTACTGTTATCCTAAAAGAAACATTGGTTCATTTCAGAGAGAATAAATTAATCAGAAATTATTAAAAAATATTAAAAAATTATTAAAAATTATTTAAAAAATAAACTGATGTGATAGATTCCTGAACAAAATAATGCAAAATATGAAGCTTCAGTAATTGCAAAGAGATGCAAGAACAATTTTACCTGCTGTGGACAAATGATTCATCTTGTAATCCTGAGAAAGTCATGAAGCAGTCTGGATTGGAAATTACGGTGATGTGGATTTCAAAACAAAATTTAATTATTTCATATCCAGTAATTGACATTCATTTTTACACAGACACCCATGGGGTTAGTACTTTTAAAAACACTGTGTCATTGTTTTCATTGCTTACTTCCCAATATTATAATTAGGTAATTATTAACTGAGCTACAGTCCATACTGTGGGATATTTTGATTTACAACGCATCTTTGACTTAAAATATATTATTTCAGTATACCTGACCTGACTTAATATTAAGGGGTTTTTTTTGTTGTTGCTCTGTTAGTAGGGTAATAGTTACTTTTCAAATGTTTATCTGTTCCGTTCTTCAATTTCTAGCAACATGAAGTTCATAAACTTGAACTAGAAATAGATATTTTGTGTCAGACCTCATCTAGAAAAAATGAATTCTCATCTATTCAAATCTGCAGAGTTATACTGATGTACTTTCAAACCTGCCACACACAGCTGTTTTTAACTCTAATTTAACAGATATATTTAATTATGTTTTAAATCGATGTAGGGAAAACAATCCTTAAATTTTTCTTTTCTGATTGGAAGACACTATACATTAGAAAACTGTTAAGAAACCCTGTAGGATTATCAGGATATTTCTGCACAATTTTAGCTTATTCATAATTAAGTTTGGTTTTGCAACAAATAAGAAAAACCCCAACATCATTACAGCTTTTGACATAAACTGAAATGATACTATCTAGGTAACTGCATTACAGAAGGCAATGATTTTGGGTTTTTGTTTGTTTTAAATAGAAATTATTAGTCATGTACCTAAAATAGTGTGTGCATATACGCATACATACACTATAGCAATTTGTGATTTGACCTTGGCTGGCTGCCAGGTGCTGACCCAGCTCCTCTCATACTCCTCAAGAGGACACGGCAAGGGGAAAGGATGGGTCAAGATGAAGACCAAGGATCCCTTACCGATGACTGTCACAGGCTAAACAGACTCAACCTGGGGAAAATGAATTTAAATTACTGCTTATTTTTTAATAATGTTGCTGGATGGTGAAAAAAACCCCAAAAAATTAGAAATACCTTTGGCTCTGCTCCTTTTCCTGGACTCAACTGCAGCCCTTCTTTTTCAGTTCCTCAACCTTCTCACCCTCCAGCGTGATGCTGGGCAATGGGGTATGGGAGCTGTGGTCAGTTCAAAACAATTCTTCTCTGCTGCTCCTTCCTCCTCATTGAGACCTTCTTCCTCCTTAAGGCCAGCTTGGACAGGGTGTTGAGCAACTCAGGAAGGTGTCTCTGGCACAGGGCAATACTGGAACTAGATGACCTTTAATGTCCCTTCCCACTCAAAAAATTCTGTGATTCTGTGTTTTTCCACTGCTCCAGCTTGGGCTGGACTGCAGTCTTTCAGGACAAACTGGCTCCACTATGGTCTCTCCTGTGGGCTCCAGAGGAATTTTTCCTCTGTCTTGTGGGACGATCTCTCCTCCTTCTTCTCTGACCTTGGTGTTTGCAGGGCTGTTTCTCCTCCTTTTCCTCCTATTTCTCCTCTCTTCTGTTCAGCATTTTGCCCCTTCTTAAATATGTTTTCCCTGAGGCATCACAGTCTTGGCTGTAGGGCTCAGCCACACCCTGAGGTGGGTCCATTGGAACCATCTGGAATCATCCAGAACCAGCTCACATAGCCCCTGCAGCTCCCCTCTGCCAGGACTGGGACACCTGCATCCAATACAGTACATAAATATAAATATACCTCAAGAGAAACAGAATCTTTCTGATTTCCCCATTTCGAGGAAATCAGAAAATAACATGCTCCACATCAGGGCAGGAAATAAACTTATGACCAGTCAAACCAATCTTCTTTGGCTATACCTAAAGCTGCAGTGCTCATTCGTTCAGTCAGTGCTGAAAGAACGACATCCGAAGCAATTAAGAATTAATGGTCCAGATAGCTGCCTTATCTTGCTTTTACACTGGGTATCTCTATTGTATTCATTGTGTTGAATGAGTAGACCAGGAGAATACGATCTGCAAGTGTTAGCAGCAGACTGAGTTCCTTTCTTTTAAATGGAAGAAACCCCATATTAAAGGTTTCAGGTTCAATCTCTACAGGTGATCTCTGTTTAGGTATATTACATGTGAGAGCATTAGAATCCAATGAAAGGTGAATTTTACTAAAAATACTCCTGCATATTTATGCAGTGTGAATACACGGGCTTTTAATATACAAATTCATCATAGATTCTACCACAGACGGAGAAGCCACTTCTACAAACCCAAAGGGGCTATTGAATCATAAATGCTACACTGATGAATGAAGTTTGTGACATCAAACTTCTAATCATGTGTCTTAAATCAGTTTAGTTATATTTTCAATTAGGTTGTTATATTAGCTTTATTATCCTCTGTGACCAAATATAATAATGATTTTCTGCTCTAAAGACAAACTGCAAAGAGGGTTGCAGAATTTTTTGCCTATACAACTTATCAAAAAACAGTTTCAAAGGTTCTATTTAACTTTTGGGGCCATGCTTGCTTATATGTCTAGCTTTTGCAGCAAAAGTACAAGGGAATATTAAGAGGCAGAAAGCAGAAGTAGGTTAGCAATGACACAAGGCCTGCAGATTTTCCAGTGACATCTGAGTTGAATTAATCAAAAAATCTGGAAGAGGTTGCTAAGCTAAAGTTCTAATGAACAGAAGACAACAGAGATGGGAAATGTAACTCTGTCCTGATCGCAAGAACAGATTTATCACAGAATTTCCCATGATCATCAACCTCTGTGTATTTGGCAGCCAATGCCCCCTATCATACAACAACTGATGCTTCCTGAAATGTTTAGCTTTCTATTGACTGCTGAGGAGTTTTATATGTGTTTGTCCTTGGAAAGAATACATATAGCCTCCTTTTTGTAACAAAAGGGACACCACTGATCTTGAAAAAAACAAAAGATATTTTAATTATATGGATATCCTAGCATTTTCCTGCGTAATTTACTTCACTGTAGGTCACTGTCAGACTGGGTTTCAGTTACATGGAAATATGGAGTAGTTTGGGGCATCAATGCAAGTTTTAGTTCTCAAATGGTTGAATGTCTCCACAGACAGAGTTAATCTTGCAGATGACCTAGGATGACTTTTAAGACAAAGCTGAAGTATTAGATTTTGTAATAAAGTGTAGAAAACTTTGGTAGATTGGTTTCTTTTGGTTTGCTTTTGTTACTTATTTATTTGTAGTTGTGTTGGGGTTTTTTGTGTTTTCTTTTTTAAAAGCAAGATTATTATAGACAGATAGCTATTAATACATAGATATTTAAAGTCAAAAATAGACTTCTCTTAGGAATCTGCTTTGATATACAAATACACAAAATGAAACTAGAGAGAAATTACTTAGACCAGGAATCTGCACCATTGAATTCTAGCATTTTCATGGATTTAAATTTCTGTACTGCTTTTCTCAAATTCGAAAGCAGGTATATACTAGTTCATAGTGGCCCACAACGTGCAGATACACAGCCCCATCCCAGCAAACACCCAAACTGTGAAGTGTCTCTACAGTGCACACATAGGCTAGTAGTAAAAAAGCATTGCATAAGGAAATCCATTCTTCGATCTCAGATATTATAATAGCTCTCATGATTTTTTTGGCTAAGGCTTTAAATCACAGCTAATTGGGTAATAAATGAGTTAGAGATGTGTCCATAAGTTTTCAAGGTCTTCCAGTCTCTAGAGCTAGCCACCTACATAAAAAAATCAACAGAAATCCCACATGAGAAAACAAAATGAATATTTGTATGAGATTACTTTCCTTTTTAGTTCCGTGGTTCCTCAGAGAACTTAAAATTTGTTGTCCTGTACTTTAAAACTGAGTCAGATAATGATGATTTTTCTCTGCCTTTTTGCTAAAAAATGGTTTAGACTGCCATACAAAGTTAGAAACCCCATTTTCCTCATCTACTTTTTTCATGTACCAATGTCAGCAAGACAATGATAAAATTCTTATTTAAATTAATGATGATTGCTGAAAGTTGATGACGAGAAAATACAGGATAAAATAAGGATCGTAACACTCAATATACTATGCAAATTATGAATGATAATCTGGACAGATTGATTAGATTCTAGTATATGGAATAGTTTGAGAAATTAAGCCTGTCGTCTAAGCTTTTTGACAGGTGTCAAGTAAACTGTAATTTTTTTTTAAGGGATACTTTTTAATTGAAATAGAATTCTATAAGAGTGCTTTTTTAATTTTTTTTCTTCCCAGGGTCCAGTTATCAGCTTGGTGAATTCTGGAATAAACTCTATCTACTTCTTCCCTTTATTTCGAGGCATCATCCCTGAGTTAGGATCACTTGGTATTGTATTTTAAAATATGTGATTTTTAAAAATATTAATCTTCTGAGAACTAACTAAACAGAAGTATTTTAAATAAAAATTTTAAAGAAACTTTAATTCTAAGATACAAATTTATCCCTGGGAGGAAAAACCAACATAAAAAATGGATATAGTAACTTTAAAATACTTCATGTAGTTTCAGCCATCCAGCCTCTGCAATGTCCAAGTGAATGGGATGGATAAAGTTCCAAAACTCTTGGAAAATGTATCCACAAACACATAGTTAATCATTGCTATTATGTTAAATATAGTGAAACAGTCATAATTTGCCCGGTAAATTACAGTATATTATGAAGTGCACTGTAAACACGCATATTCATAAGAAATAATTATATATTTTAAAGGATAAAGACAAACTTTCAGTTGTAAATTGCAATTCCTTTCACACAGATATGATACAAAGACATATTTAGCAAACACATGTATGATTTTTAAATCAGTTTCCACAGATTTTAGAGTTGTGATGTATTTGAGTTAGATATATTTGGCCAAATATGTAGGTGTTAAGAAATAACTGTTAGCGGAATCTTTGATCAATGGAAATGTAAAAGTGAAAAAAAGAACAAATCCAAAATTAACCTGTTGTCTATGTGGTTTTTGGTTTTTTTTGTTTGTTTGTTTGTTTTAGGATATTTCACCTTAGTGAATTAAATATTTTCTACAGTTCTAAATTTATCTCTGTTCCTTGGGGTGATCATATTAAGAAGCAAGGTCTATGTATCTATCTGTTTATATTTATTCTCGTGCTTGTAATGTCTTACTGCCTGACAATAAGATCTGTTTAGAAACTGGCAATTAAGAAAAGTGAATCTGACCAGCCTCCTTTATTATCCAAGCCTAAAGCAACGCAAGATTTAAACACAAGGCAATATTAAGCAAACCTGCATTTAAACAAGCCATGTCAGTCTTAGATTTTTTTCTGCTCTCTGTGTCTCTGCTCTCTATGCCTCCGCTCTCATGTCACTACTAATCATTCTTACTGAAGACACTCTTTCTCCTGATACAATCCTGTAATGTTGGGGCGCTGAGAAATGCTAATTAGAGATACAAATTACATAACATGTTCCCTCTACCTTCACAAGGTGCCAAAGAGCATGTAGAGATGCTATGGAATCAAATAGGACAAACGTATTGTTTGGTTGTATTAGTTATGAAATGAAGAGTTAATTAAAAGGTAGGAAGGCTACAGTTGGTTTATAGAGTTGGCAAGATGTATTTGCATTAGTGATTTTAGGAGACCAATTTCAAATCTAGTATCACATTTGCAAGCGTTTCACTAGCAAACTTAGAAGTCTTACTTTATAGATATTTGCAAGTTGCCCAGGAAGGTTGTGGAGTCTCCATCCTTGAAGATATTCAAAAGCCATCTGGACATAATCCTGGGCAACTAGCTGTAGATGGCCCTGCTTGACAAGAAGATTGGACCAGCTGGCTTCCAGAGGTCCCACTCAGTGATTCTGTGATACTTTTTTATAATTTATAAATTTAAATTATTCTCTGGTCATCTTATCATTCTGTAAAAAATCTTTATTTGCAAGAATTTGTAAGTCATTAACATGAATACATTGAAAAATCTGGTAATTTAAGTATGCAGCGTGTGGAGCAAAAACACAGAATGAAGCTACTGACATCCACTACTCTAATTTAATAACCTTGGAAATCACTTGATCTTCCCATTTGTGCTTTCCTTAATGTGGGAAAACCTCCTGGAAAAGAGTCACTCTCTTAAAAAGGAAACTGCTTTTACCTTCTAACTCCTGTTATTAATCAATGCAAAAGTCTTAGTTATGGCTGAAACTTCTTATCATGATATCATAATTTTACTCTTGAAATGTTGTTTTCATTTTAAGATGTTGATAACAGAAGCTAGATAAGAAACTTTACTTTGCCTTCCAGCATTAGAAAATATCTTGCACTGCTAATCAATTATCTCTTTGCTTTTAAAATAACTCTACTTTGGGAATAATAGGATTCTGTGTATGAATATACAATATGCCCTTCTGTGCACATGTGTATGTGCATAAATGAGTATGTATTCTGTCCTTTTTTGTGAATGTAAGGCAGTTTTAAGTAAGCCTCTGTTCTCTTAAGATAAGATATCCCTTTCCTTTCTTATGGAAACCAAGATGAAATCGGATGTAAAAATAGGTTTCACAGCTGAACCAGGATTTCAGGCTTAAAGTTAGAATATTTTTTCAATACGTTTTTTCATGCTACAGTAAAATTATTATTTAGTTAAACAATAGGCAGTCTGTTCACATATTTATATGCCATTATACTATTATATATAAAATTTGGAAAGTTTCTTTTTTTACTATAGTAAGATTAAGAACATAAAAGCACTATATCTTGCATTTTTTATACCAAGAATTGTAATTACGTAGGTGAATAGTTCCAACAACAGATTTTTTTTTTTTGTATAAATGTTTAAAAACTCTAATGTAGTAATGTGGCCAAGTCATAAAAGGTAATTTTCTTTGAAAATGAGACCTCTTCCTAGTTTAGGGAAAAAAAAATCAATTAAGAATGATACCAGCCATGGGATCAAACTTCTTATAATTTTGGAGAATATACACTTCTGTACCAAAGTCATGAATCCCATAATTCGTACTACTTTGGTCATCTCTTGTGTTGAACTGCAAAAACAAGCCTATGCACTGAAAAAAATTCCCTGTTTTTCCTAAGCAATGCAAGTTTTTTAAAGTAGCATAAGTTTTCCAAAACCGCTTCTGAAAACAGTTTTCCCATGGAAGCTGGAGGCGCTGAAGGAAATGAGAAAGGGGAAAAGCGCCACCTATTGATCGTGGCTCGCAAACTTACTCGGTGCTGTTCGGTACCTGCTGGGGTCGTGCTTAAAGAGCACAGCCGGCATTTTAGAGGCACGTATCTCCTACAAGTTTCAGTATTGTCAGGCTGCAAGTTGAACTGTTTAAGAATATATATTAAAACATAACTAAAGCCAAATGAATATTTTACACAGTAGTAATGCTGTATCAGAAACAAAATCTTTCTTTCTTTCTTTCTTTCTTTCTTTCTTTCTTTCTTTCTTTCTTTCTTTCTTTCTTTCTTTCTTTCTTTC